>WBMV01004890.1:960635-1056294 GCA_013396655.1 Campylorhamphus procurvoides | reverse complement strand
GTTTTTGGGCTGGTTTTGGTTTGGGGTTTTTTAGGTAAAAGTCTTTTGCTTTAAAATAGTTCATATCCCATTAAATTCTGCATGGGAACATTACCTTTTCAATGCATTCAGCTGACAATGCAAATTTCCACCAGAATCCCAAACCCTGTCTTTACACAACTGTTTAAATAAGGGCAGATGGGACCTTGAGATTTCACTACTCCATTGCACAGCTCCAAGACAGGTTCAAATTTTATCTCTGCTGTCTGTGACAGAGCAGAGTCATTTTTTAAAGATCTCCAACAGTGGACACCTCTCCCTGGCACTAAACCACTTACGCTATTAGGAAATTTGTATTGCATTTGTCCTCTGTTTTAGGATATTTTCTGCTCATTTAAATTTCAAGTTCATCCGTCACACAAGATGGAATTCCGTAACTGCGGTGGCACAGATGTTCTCTACCCTTTACAACATGTTGGAGTTGGAAATGTTAGGAGATCACACTGGGCAGTGGCTGATATAAATGAAGGGTCATGACTATTAGCTAATTAACTCAATCACTACTCTCTGTAAAAGAATATTCTCTCCTTTTCTCTTCTTGCATCTCTACGGAAGTGTTTAACGATTCTGCAAGGGTCATCAGACCTTAACAAGTGGGTTACATGAACACAGGACATTGACACTGTCCCCATTGTCCTGTTAAACCACAGCATCACAAGCTGGACAGGACAAGGATGGAGAGGACCTCTGAAGGTCAGCTAGCCCGAGCAGGGTCACCTGGAGCTGCCCAGAACAATGTCCAGCCAGCTTCTAAACAGTTCCAAGCTGGGATATACCTAGAGCTGCCCAGGACAATGTCCAGCCAGCTTCTAAACAGTTCCAAGCTGGGATATACCTAGAGCTGCCCAGGACAATGTCCAGCCAGCTTCTAAACAGCTCCGAGCTGGGATACACCTAGAGCTGCCCAGGACAATGTCCAGCCAGCTTCTGAATAGCTCCAAGCTGGGCTACCCCAGAACTTCCTTAGGCCACCAGCTCTTAGTGCTCAGTCACCCTCACAGTGTTTCCTGCACTTCAGAGGGAGTGTCCTGTGTGCCCCCACTGTGCACATCACCTCTTGTCCCATCACCAGGCACTGCTGAAAAGACCCTCTTCAGGCACTCATGTACATTGATGAGGCTTCCCCAGAGCCTTCTCTTCTCCAGGTTTAGCAGTCCCACATCTCTCCTGTGCTGGGGAGGCCAGACTGGACCCAGATCTCCATGTGGAAGGATCACCTCTCTCAGTCGGAAACTCCTCAAGCAGCCCAGGATACAATTAAGTCTCTTTGCCACAAAGGCACATTGCTGGCTCCTTTTACATTCTAATATACGTTTTTTCTTTTACTTTTTTCCATAATGCCCCTGATTTTCACTACATTTCCCTCCTTAACTCCACCACCCTCAGCTGCATTTGCTTCTCAGTGTTGGAGGAATCACCACTCCACACTGTGAGGGTGTGAGGTCCTGGCACAGGTTGCCCAAATCAGCTGTGGCTGCCCCATCCCTGGAGGTGACCAAGGCCAGGGGGGTCCCTTCCTACTCTTTGCATGCAAACCCACATACTGCTGCTGCATCAAAGGCCTTTAAAGGTCAATAAAAAACCCACAAAACATGGCTTCGGAAGTTATAGACTGAAATAATTTGTCCCTGTCCCTATATGATCACAGAATGGAAGTCACAGACTTGGAGATGTCATATTACAGAATTCTGCATAAGAAGAAGAAAACTGACTGCTGACATACCATTGCTAAATGTGCTATTCCTCTTCCACGTCATGGAATTCTAAAATGTCTTCCAAAGGACAAGAAATGACTTATGCATTTTTCTCCGTGCCCACAGCACCATAAAGATATACAAGCTGGCTGAGCAGGAGGGCTTGGCCATGATATCAAACTAGTGACATTTGGGAAAACTTGGCAGGCAAAGACAAAACACCACCACAACACACACACACAAAATAAAACCCCCATGTAAATCAGACCTCCAAAACTTTTAAAAGCAGAGGCAGCAACAAATGAGCTGAGACTGGTGAATTAATGCAAGTCTGAGTCTGAGCTCCCATCGTAATTTCTCTAAGGTGTCTTTCAGTTCCACCAGTCTGCTGTCCTAAGAGCCCTGTGCCAGCTGGGAGATGCCACAAGTCAGTGAGAGAGATTCTTCCCCTCTACACACAGTAACAATGACTTGTGAATAATGTGCACATCTCACAATGCTTGTCTCACAGGCTGCTGTAATGATTACAAGTCATTAACTAAACAAAGAAAAATGTGAAATAATAATAAAATTTTAAAAAAAAGGGAAAGCCTAGAAAGAAAAATTCTGTCTCAATTTCCAGCTTAGTTCTCACAAGTTTAGTGCAGTGCCTTTGCACATGAGCTTGTGGCAGGATTCCCTCACAGCCCCCCTGCACGAACAACCCCCCAGCAGAACCAGACACACCAGGACCAAGGATCATCAAGAAAATGTCTCAGAAAGGAGGAAAAGCACCAGCTAAATCCGTGTTTTTCTGTCTGGAAGAACCCCCCAGCTTCCATCCTTCTGACTACAAAAAATATATTTTTTTTTATTATAGGATAGAGGAATCACTTGAAATCTGAAAATTGGGTTTAAAGGCTCATTGTGTACAGGGCATCCACACACAGAGAGATCTAGAGCAATACTGTGGAGCAGAGTTCTCAGACAGCTGATGTACTTTACCCTGGAGTACTCTCACCACTGGTTTGATATATTTGTTTATGCATTTTATGAAAACTCTTAGTTCAATAAATGCTGCAAGATCAAATAGCATGCTTTTGAATTATGCAAAATTCTATTATACATATTGTAAATAAACTCTATGAAACATTAATCAACTTCAAAAAGGTTTCATAAGAACTCTGTGCCATGTTTTCTCCTTGGTATATTTTGAACATTATGATTCTGTCATATTTATGAGTATGAAGAGTAGACTTTTCCAGAAAGAAAACTGCTTTCTGCAACTGGTATCGAGATGCATGTAACGGTATCAACTGAAATACCATTTAATTCCCCTTTTATGCCAAAGCATAAGCAACATAAAGCCATGGAAATGAGAAACAAAGTACAAATCACCACATCTATCTCAGTATGTATACCACCACAGAATTGTTAACAATAGACCTGAGAAAGTCCTGAAAACATTAGCATTTTCACTCTTCCCAGGCATCACAACAGCAGAGACTCAGGTCATCTCCTGGGAGCTTCTGCAGGGACTGACAGGGAGAGGACAGAGCTTTCTGACTGACCAGAAAAACATGGAGAGGCTTTAAGGGAGAGGTTATATGGGGCAATCAAGAAATTATGAGTATAAAGAAGGGGATCAAAACTGCCTGGGGCTAAGGGGCTTTGGTTTCAGTGCAAGGAACATGGTAATGTCAGCACTGGAGCCACAGATCATCCGAAACGAATGCTCATGTGCAAACCACACCACTTGAAGGCACTGCTGCTAAAGGGCTGGGAATATTATTGACTCCTTTGTAGTTGCTCAGCTCTTCCATCAGGTGAATACTGACAATTAACAAAAGGGTTATGCCACTTGGAAAAAACCTTCAGTCAAACTGTAGGAAACTTGGTTTCTTTTTGGTTTTTCTGGTCTGCTTTTGAATGCTCAGTGCAAAGGACTCCCCCTCCCTCCTTACTCAGATCTTCCAGTTTGCAATCACTTAAAATAGAACTAGGATAAAATGGCATAAAATCTGGCAGATATTGAAAGTCATGCAATCCATAAGTGAATTTATTAACAAACTACGAAGTCGCAGATATTAAAAGTTTTCTCTTCTGTGACACAATACCTATTGCCAGAAAAATTCTTCTCGCTAGTTTACCATTGATACCATGGGGAAAAAACCCAAACAAAACTCAAACCAACACACAAAACAATTGCATCTTCCTTATTTTTAGAGCTAATGGGGAAAAAAGATAGTTTCCTGCACACAACTCTGAGAGGATGCCTGTGGCCCATATTTCGTCCTGTGAAATACATTTAGCCACAACTGCATTGTCACTAAAAGGTTTGAAACAGAACTTCTGCATTACTACATTTCCAATATTTTTGCAAGCATTCTGGTTCTGAAAAGAAAACTACCTTAATCTAAGAACTAATGAGAAAACTTGACATTCAAATTAGCTGTTATTTATCTATAGTTGACACGTGTCTTTCAGGAAGTTAATTTCATTTTCTTCTGGTTTGTTTGTTTTTATGGGTTTTTTTCCCCCTAACTCATAACAGAAACAGTGTTTTTACCTTCCAGCCACCCCTTTCCAGCGCCAGGTTGTTCCTCTGAAGGACACTACCCCATCCAAACCCGTGAGCGTGGCTCCCCTCGAGCCCCAGCCAGCCCATCTGCAGGCAATTCCAGCAGTCACACATGCAGCAATAACCCCTGACACATCCACGGTGCACTCAAGGTTCAGGGTTCACTTCACACAGATGTTCTGGCAAAGCAGGAGAGTTAAAAAAAATCCAATAAACAATATCTCCATTATCTACTCAGGGAGCAGTGCTTTGCCCTCAAATGTACTTGCAGCAGTGAGAAATGGCATCTCGAGTGTTTTTCTCCTAATAAGTCTTTGCATTTCTTCCCTTTCCCTTCCCGCTCTGGTGAGTCATTGCCTTGCTCTCCCACCTCACTTATTTGCTAGGCCCTCACTAACTGCAGCTTATTTGCACTTAAAATAGTCATTATGGCTCCTAATATCTAAATAATTAGGCTAATGACAGCAGGTTTATTTCTGTTGATTCAATAATGCATCACCATTGCAAAGTCTGCTCATTTAGGAGTCATTAATAAGGCCTTGCTCAAAATCCCAAAGTGGGCTGGCAAGCTGCATTCAAATACACTAATGATGATTCACCCAGCTTTGCTTTTTTGCTCCTGAATTCTTATGGTAAATGGATTTATTTTTTTTTCCCCTCCAGTTTTTCTCCATTAAACACCTCAAATGTGCTCCAAAAATGAATGAAAAACTACCTTCTCATGTACTCAATTAAACTTGGGAATGCTGAAAGAAAGAGCAGCAAACTAAATATTGTGTCCTTTACTATATTCTCATATTAATGATATTTATTATTGATCATATTATTATATTCATTATATCCAGGAAAGTGTCAGCCCTCTCCATATCACAACGTATTCTGGGCAGCATAAAAGGGTTGATTTTGGTGGGAAAAAGACAAATTACTCAATCCCCACATAGATGTCAAACTGACTCCTCGATCTTTGGCTCAGCAAACACTTAAATAATAAGATCATTTTCTGACATTAATCAAAAAAGTATTTTGTAATGAGGTATCAAACTTGAGTGAAACCGCATCCCACACCATTGTCCCTTAAAGCCAAGGCACTGATTTTTTCCCCAAACACATTAATAAAACACTTGGGACTCTGAAAGAACGTGATCAGATGCAATTCAACAGAAAATGCCTTTCAACAACAGCTCCTGCTACTTTAAAAGAATTAAACAATTTCCTTTCATCATAATTCAACTAATACATTTTAAAAGCCAATGAATATCATAAATGTTGATTCCTGTCTTTAAATTTCGCATTACATATTTATAGATAGACAATTTGTGTACACCAAAATAACATAAACACTAAATTCATAAATACATTTCCAATGCCATCAGCAGAGGTCAGATAAAATCAGCACTCCCAAGACATTACGTTTGCATTTTAAGTCTCTTTGAAACCAAACCAAATTTATTTCTGAAATATGAAAATGTGGCTACTGACTAACACTGGGTACTTCAGAAATATTACAAATAGATGCCACTGGGACCTTTTTTTTACCCTATCCTTCATAACCCTGGAAGTTGTTTTTTCCAGACAGTTTTCCCATGGTTGCCAGTTTTTAAACACAGTTTTTAGACCAAGACTTTGCATACTTAACTCATTTGAAGCAGGAAGCCTCGAAGGAGGATCCTGGATCCTGCAGAGAAGGTTACACACCTGATAAATATTCTGAGCAGCCAATAACACAGAGAGAAGGTGCAGAATTTCTCAAGGCAATAGTTCAACATCCTCACATGTTTAAGGAGAAGGAAAATAATTTAAAGAAATCACTTCCAGAAAAAGATTATTTAGTAAAGCTTTGTCAAACCTCCAGTCCCCAGAGATTCCCAAGCCTGATAATGGGTGTTTTCTCTGCCGATGTTATTAGTGTAAATAACCTCTGATTTCACCAAAATCATCCACAGGATTGTTCCATACCCACAGAGTGGAATTTAGGAATAATTAAGACAAAAACCTCCCAGTGATTCAGCAATCTGAAGATGAAAACAACACTCAATTCCAGTTCAGACATCTCTGAACCTTTATAAATCATTTTACAAAGAGGAAGGTGAGATCCTGGGCTGATGGGGGTAAGGGGATGAAAGCTCTTGTTTTTAAAAGCTGTTTAGCTAAACAGAGATGCAAAGTTCACACTTAATTGCAGCAATCTTTGAATAGAACAACCTGTATTTTCACATAAAATATGGAAAATACAGTGCATATTCATATGAGACAGAGAGAAACCCACCCATTCACTTAAGAGTTGGACTTGGAGATCCTCCTGGGTCCCAAACAGAATATTCTGTGGCTCTGTGTGACATTCCAGACTGAAGGATCTTTGCAGTTCTTCAAAACCTGCATTACAGCTTCAACCGTTTCAGTCATTATGGACCTAAAAGACCTAAATAAAGAGCTAATGCCTTCCAATTCTGCTTGACTCAGCCTTCTGGACAACTCTCTTCTAGCCAAACCTTGTTAAAAGGTTCTACAGAGGGGATGTTGAACTTCAGCAGCCCCTCCAGGACAACACAATGTTTGGGGGCAATTTCAGGTGAAAATCAGGGCTAGGAAGCAAAGAGTGAAAACTGCGGGTGAAAAAAACTTCCCTTTTCCAGGTCTCCTGAGAAATGGTCATTAAGAGCCTCATCAGGTAAAATATTTGTATGAACAGGTGTTTCAACTGGATTGCATCAGTAAAAGCAACATATTCTTTCCAACAACGATCAGTTTTCAGATGTTTATGAAAGAATATAAGCACCAGTCTTGCCCACAGTGATTTGCAAAGAGGGACATCCTGCATTTTGTTGTGTAAGGATATATCATACATTAATTTATAAAACCATTCTCAACCTGCCTGCATCTTTTGCATCTAAAATATTCAGTGGAAAAACTTTGTTGAATAGCATTATATAGCTTGAAAAAAACCAACTTTCTATGAGTCACTGAGTCCATAATCCTTGCCTTATGAGTCATATCATTATATCATCAATATTCAAATCAATATCAAGACTATTTTCAATCTATCCCTCTTCTCCCATTTCACTCGCCTGTCAATCCTTTCCCAAGGCAAAGAGCTTTAGTGTGTATTTCATGACACAGCATGTTCCACTCCTGTGATCCTGACCTTCCACTGGGCTGCACACCTCTGGGAGACCCAGGGTCACCGAAAGTGTTCCCACTCAGCAGAGCCAGTCCTGTGTTTTCTGTGCTCAATTCCTGCTCTGAAAATTGCTGAATATCCAATTGGCTTTCTTTGACAGCTGTCAGGCATTGAACTTCTGAGAACTCCATCTGATGTTTCCAAAAAACATTTTGGAGCAATAATAGTCATGCACGCCCTCATCAAGAACAGATTTCCATCTATTATGAAATTCTGAGTGGATTTTATTCTGCCACTTAAATCCTTCAGTTTTCTGCACCTTCCCAATTCAGTCCTAGTTTTGTCTGTTCTGACTATTCCTGTCTTAACAGTATGTTCTATTGTCCCTTTTACACACTGAATAGTACAGATTCCCATGGACTTCCATCTATCAATCCCCTCCACTGTCAAGATCCACTATTTATTCCTTCCAGTGAAATACTGTGGGCCTGCCTTTGTTACACTTCAGCCTCCTGGTTCACTGGATGTGCACCTAAAACCTCTCCAGCACCTCTCTCTGTGCTGAGATGCAGCCCCTCATTTCTGGTCTGCACTACCAGAGTGTGTCTAAGGTTACTGCTCTCCTGGGTCTGGCTGCATTTCCCCTCTGCCCTCCTTGTCTTCCCAGTGACCCCAACTCCTCCTGGCCCAGCATAATCTCTAGCTGCCACCTGCCCTACATGCCCTTTTATCAGCAGCTCCGTCTGCCTGCCACTGACACAGCACACTGGGAGATCTTGCTGCAATTCTCTGTGATCCCTCTTGCATAACTGTGTCATCACCAAGTGGGTTTTGTATTCTAGTTCACTCTTTTTCCAGCTCTTCCATTGATATTCCATTTGTCCACCCCCCTAAGGAATGGATAGTTGTAGGAGAACCTTCCCAACTTTCCTACAGAGAACATTAGTCTTGGACTTGGGCTGATTTTCAGGTTAGAATATTTTTAGATGACTTTTCTGTATTTTTTAGGACTTTATTTTCCCTCCTCCACTGAAAGCAATGGAACATTATGTTGTTTTTCTCTCTTCCTTCAGCATCAAGCTCAGAGAACACATAAGCAAGGGAGAATATCTCCACGTGGAATAAAGCATGAATCCATGCAGGACTTCACTCCCAGTCCAGAGGGAAGCAGGAGGAGAAGTGGGATGGAACAGAAAGAAGAGGGAAGGGAATGTACCTGGAGCTAATGAAATTCTCACAGTGGGTGGAGACAAAACAGGATGTGTGTCATTTCCTCACATTTTCTAACCACTCTGTACAATAATAAAGGTCTCCCAAGAAACCATGGAGGCAGTGTTTGGCTATCATGGAGGAGCATTAGTTAGGGGGGTGTTTCCAAGAGCCCTCATTTGGGGCCAATGTTCTCCAGCAAATTATTTCCTGACATCAGGAGACACTGCCATAATTTAAATATGGGCCATTTTCTTTAAGAATCATGAAAGAGTTGTCTCCTATTCCACTGAAGTGTCTTTTAGGGACAACCAGAACATGATACAAATATCCCTAAACCTACAAAGAATCATTCCATTTCGTTTAACTGCACATCAGATGGTACCAAATATTTTTAGCATTTCAAGGAGTGAACTTTAGAGTTGCCTTACAAGTGCTCTCTGAACAATGTTACTGCACCCTCCCTTTGGAACACAATAAAGCTCAGGTAAAACTTGGCCTCTAATGACATTCATCAAGTTATGCAAATATAGCTTTCCTGTGGCAGTTAAACATCAAGTAGAAAAGACTTTTTTCTCCACAACCTATTAAATACACTGAGTATCCTGTTCTGAGCACACCTGTAGGTTGTAAATCTATATGCTCCTGAACACATGCCTTAAATTAACACTCTGGAGTCAGTAATGAGAAATTGTATTCAGCTGCCTAAAATCACTTGTGCAGTATCTGTTTTCATTTGTTTTATTGGCATGTTCATCACAGCTGAGGGCTAGAATATTTCCAGCTGAGTATTATTTGATGCCCCACAGTTCCTGTATTCAGAATTTCAGCCTTGAATGACACAGCCATCCCAAGGAAACAGATTCTGCCCAATGCATTTTGCTCCTGCTGTCTGAATATTCCTGGTGTTTTGGTAGTAAAGGTGATCCTGCCTCCAAGTTGTCTCCAAGTGGCATCAGTGCATGTTGGAGGGCACAGCCCAGGCACAAAGATGGGCCTGCTGTCACTCCATCACTGCCCTCCTACCTTCAGATTGAATCCTTTGCACATCGTGCTGCTTGCACGTGATTGTTGCATGAGTTTATTTCACGTTTCTCCTCTGAGAATTCACCACTGATGATTCCTCCTCCTGCAGTCGTGCTCTTCTTTATTGCTCCCTGTTGTACTGCCAGGGAGCAAGGGGCAGAAAGCTTGTCAGACAAAACAAGCCCTATTACATGTGGGGGGAGACTCAGAGCCAGGAAGGACAAACGTTTGGAAACCAAAACCCATGCTGACGTTTTTTTGTTGTTGTTATTGGCTTCGAGAAATCTGAGTGGCAAAACAATTGACTTGCACTTCAATATCCTAACCTGGCTTACACAAAAGACAGAAAAGCATCTTAAATTATTTTGTCTCTGCAACTTCTATTACTTGTAGGCTGTGCAGATCTAAAAATCAATAGCACACAACAACTTGGTCTTGATAAAAACATGATTTGTGAAGGATTTCAGTTCAATTTTTTTTCTCACTGCAGACCCAATATATGTATTTTTTATAACTGTATCATTTAGCTGTGCAAACTATCCTTCAAGATAAGGGGGGAAAAAACCATGACAAAACCCCTCAAACAAAACCACCAGCCCTTCAGTGTTTCTCTTGTCTTTTCCAGATGTGCTCCTAAAACCCTGGGGTGCAGCTGAAGGAAGCATAAAGTTCACAGTGAAGAAAAACAGCAATTTCCTAAGTGTTGGGTCAGGCTAGGATAGAGTTAATTTTCTTCACAGCAGCCCATGTTCAGGTGTATTTTGGATTTGTGACTAAAACAATGTTATTGCTTTCTCTGAGCATTGTTTGCACAGCATCAAGGTTTTCTTTTCTTTCTTCTCTCCACTTTCTCTCACTCTCCCTCCTCAACCAGTGGGCTCAGGGGCACAAGAAGTTGAGAGGGGACACAGCCAGGACAGCTGACTTGAACTGCCCACAGGAATATTCTCTCAGCAATAAAAGCTCACAGAATGCAAGCAGGAGGTTATGACATTTGTCTTCCCCAGTTTCAAGGGATGGAGCTGTGCTTTCCTGGAAATGGTGACACACCTGCCTGTCCATGGGAAATAGAGAATTAATTCCTAGTTTTGCTTGCTTGTGCTCACAGCTTGGCTTCAGTTGCACTATGTTATTTCAGCACATCAGGGTTTTTCCTCACTTTTACCCTCTAGATGCTCTCCCTCATTGCCCCAGGGGCTGTGAGCAAGATGGGGAGAGGAGTAGGAAGGAGGTTTCACCTCCCAGATAACTCACCCCATCCAGGTAAACACATTTCTTGACTTTGTCACTGTCAAAAAGATCCATCCAAGTCTGGAATACAGTAGCTGAACATACCTTGTGTGCTGGTCTCCAAGACCTGCCTCATCCAACAAGCACTTGGCCAACTGCTTGCCCACACACAGAGACAACTGTTCTTTGAACCATCTGCCCAAATCTGCCCTGAGTGGCGTGCACTGGTTTTGGTGGGTCCCAGATAAATCTCTCTCATTGAAGCATTAACAGATGTGACTGTATTTCAGCACTGTAACAGAGACAGGCTCAACTACTTGGTGGGAAATCCCAAATTGCTAAGTCCCAATGAGGAGTGCTAGAACACACTCCCATCCTGCTAGGGAGCTTCTAGAAAGGTCCACAGTCAGCAGCAGTTCTGAGAGGTACAGCTCAATTTTGAAAGATATTATAGTCCTGAAGAAGGAATAAATGTTTCTGTAAAGTTCCTGCTGTTTCTTCTTTTTAAATTTCTTAAACTATGCAGAATGAGGATAAACATTTCATTTCTGTTCTTATTTCTCAGCACTCTCCTTCTCACCAGAGATACATTTTCAAACTGCCATCCCTTATTCAAAATTTCAAGACCCATCAGGTATATGATTTCTAGTAGCTTCCAGGAGCAGGAAAAATTCTCACCTAGCATATTGTTTATTTATTGTGCACATGCTACACAGGACTAGCACTACGCCAGACTTGTCATCTCAGAAACTGACCTCAAATGTAATAGGGGGGAAAAAAGGAAATTGAATTCTCCCCACCTCTAATGCAATTATTACAATCCAAGCCTCGTGTTCATTGCCGTGGCAGCAAAGCTACTCCCCTGGTGCAGCAGTGACACACTGTCCCACCCAGTGCTGTGCCCAGACACAACTCAGCAGCTCTCAGATCCTACACAAAAAGCCTTGCTGCACTGAACTGCCCGAGTGCTTGCCATGGCTCTACCTTCACTTGGCACAATTAGCATTATCAGGAGTAGTTACACAAGTCTGTAAGCTCTTCAAAGAAAAAGGATCAAGTGGATATCTTCATGAAAGAATGCTAACACCCTTGACATGACCCAGAGCGTCACGAGGACTGGTACAATTCAATTAGCTTTGCCCTGTGCTGATAGGGCTTCACTCGTAATTGCATGCCTTTCTTGAGGAAAAATTTCAAATTTTTATGAGACAGGAGAGAATGAAATTGTAAGTTCTTTTTCCCTGTTAAATGTAAAAATCATTAACAATAAAAGGTATTGGATTAGAGGGAGAGCAGGAGGAACGATGGCCCAGTAAGGGAGGCAATGATTTGGGATTTGAGAAACATGCATTCAAATCCTAGTTCTGCTACAGTCCTTCTCCCTGGCACATCAGTCAGGCTGCTCAATTTTCTGGCTTCTCCTTCTGTAATAAAGAGATAATAGCACATACTAATCTCACAGGAATACTGGGACTTGGTATCTCATAAATGCCATGGCGCTATGGAAATGAACTTGATCAGAAACCTCTTAATGCTGTAATCTGGACAATATCCAGAGTGCAAACAATTGCCAGTGCAAGTATTTGAAGTGTTTACATGCATGTGGAAATTTTCATAATGCCTGAATAAGAAAATGTCTGCACTATAATGCTTGGGAAGGAAATCTCTCCGTAGTGTCAGAAAACAGGATGCCAAGTACAGAAAACTCAGAGGCTGAGGTTATTCTATATTTAAACCCTATACCTTTTACTTGGCACACTCCAAGCACCACTTAGAAGGATGGGGGATTTATAAAGTTCACAGAGGAAGCCAGCAGACAGAAACAGTGACTGCATTCTTAAAAGAGGGAAGGAGGAAAGAAGAAATTGTTAAGATATTCCTTTACATGGCTATTTGTACATAGCCAAGGGACAATTACAAAGCTAATTTTACTTACAGAGTTATAGTTTGACACAGTCTACAGTATTATTTCCAAAATCCCACTTGTGTCAATAACAGGAAGGTTGTTGGCCATTCACTTAAGAGTTGGACTCAATGATCCTCGTGGGTCCCTTCCAATTCAGAATATTCTGTGAAATCTCTAAGCCTGTCTCCAGTTTCCAAGGTGTCCTATTTGATTTCAGTGAGCCTTTTGCTCCTGAATCTGTTCTGAGACAGTAACTGCTAAATGCTTTAGCTGCCCAAATAAATCCAGATGTGATTATGTGCAGCAGTGATTAAGCACAGTCTAACTAAGGGCAGTGTGGTCCTTTATTTCTGTAGGAAGACCCTGATTTCAGTGAAATGAGCAGCAGAACCACCTGTAAATCAAAAGTAGACCACTGATACTGTGGTTTGTAGCCCTTTCACCATTTCAGTAATCACCAGTTCTAGCAATGGTTTAACAGTGACTCATGTAAACCTGCTACCACATAACTGCTCTTTTCATCCAGGATCACTAATGACTTTACTGACATAAATGTCAAATTAATGACATCCAGCAAAAGAAAACAACATTTTCTTCCTCTGTGGGAAATGAAGCCTTGGAACATGCAGGCTTAAATAAAAGCCCAAAGCCGCAGGATTAAACAAAGGTAGAAGATTTAGTTCCCTGTGCAGGAAAGCACATACTTAAAGAAACATGTCTAACTAATGGAAAAGCAACATTACACATCAACCACCTAACATTGAATTACCTTGCACCAGCACTAGGAAAAAAATCAAACCCAGGTCAGGCTCAGCTACCTCAGTTAAGCCTCTTCTGAAGAAAAAACATCCAGGAGAATATTCTCCTGCTTATCATTAGGAGCATGTAAATGCCTCGCTGCTTCTGGTCCTTAATGAATTCCTACAATAACTGTTGAAGATATTTGAAGATATTGCAAAACAACAATGATTAATATGACAGTGGAGCAGATCCTAACAACTAAACAGTTCCCCATGCTAGCTCAGCTGAAGTAATGGAGCAGAACTCACTGCATCATTTACGTTATCTAGCTACCATTCTTCATCCCTTTTTTATTGTAATCTGCACATATCAGTAATTCCAAGTGCTGCAATTTTAAAAATAATCAACTCTCTAGACTAACACTATCATTCAGACCACATCAGAATACAGAGAGATGAATAAGTAAGAATATCATGATTAAAAGAGTTTCCTTCTATATTTATTAGATTAAAATTATAATACCAGCCTATTTCTAGGAGAATCATGGTATTTTTTAATAGCTGTCTTTCACAATTATTTCTTTTCATGCCTCTCAGGTAAGAAATCCCTAAATCACATTAAACTTCTCAGATTCCTCTGTGGCATGCTACATTGTTTTGGAAAATAGATTTATTGTCTTAACAATTTTAAAAGATGTGTTTAATGAGGGGGAAAAAGGACTCATAATCCCCTATAATAAAATATTTTCAATGCAATAACAGCTCTTTTTCTGTTACTTTTTTTTCCACGTGTTTACATTTCCAAGGAAAACACAATTTACTCAAAAATGAAAGAAAAGGGGCTCTTCCAAAGGATGCAACTAAAAGAACATGGATCAGCACCAGTGCCTCATGCGTTGTCTATTCCTTTAAACTCTGCTGGCCAAGGAAAGGTGTTAAAAACAAAACTACCCTTAACTGTCGAACTCTAAAATACTTGAAGAATAAGAAAAACTAATAGAATGGACAAGAATACACAACTCCTCCCTTCAAAAAGCAATTGTATAAACTTTGTGCCAAACAGAACTCTTTTTTTTCCCCACACTCTCTTCAGAGAATTTAGGTGGAACACCAAAGAGGAATGTCTTTTAGTGCTTTCTTTACAGGTTTACCCAATGCACTGCAGGAATCAGTGTACAATTAAGACAAGGTCAGACACCTAATCCATAGGTTATCAAGCTGTATGTTTAAAATCCAGGATTTCAGTGTAACTGGATAGTTACAACTATACTTACATCACCATATTTGATGAAACAAAAAAATACCGTAAAGGAAGTATAGCTACAAATTACCCAAAAATCCATGCAAGTGACCAATACTTGTTTGGTTACAACTCCAGCATGTTAACACACCTGTGCTGCACTGGTGGTGCTGTTTCCCAGTCTTCTCAAGGATGGGGCAGGACAGCCCCTTCCCCACTCAGCCATGTGGTACACATGTCCCATGGCCCAGGGGAAGACGCCACCTCACCTATCCATCTGGTGCTCCCAGGACCAACCCCTCTCCAGGGCTTGTTACCAGGCAGCACGCTGGGCTTGGGGCTGAGCCTGGTGACAGAGTGACCTCCCAGCCCCAGGAGCTGATGGGCAGTCATGGTGCTGGGAGGGGCTGATCACAGGGGGAAAATAATCCAACAAATTATTGAGATCAAAAAAATTGAGATCTGGAAGCATTAAACCTTCCTCAAATTCCAAATGAGTGTTTTCTTCTTCTGGCTCATCAGAGACCAAACATGGGCTTTAGCTTTTTGAAGGAAAATGAGTATCTTTTCCTCCAACTGCATTTAGAGTTACTGAGGCACTATACTCACAGTCAAATTAATGTTAGCTTCCTCCAAACATGCTGTGATTATCTCAGGGACCATTGTCTCCCAGGGGTTAGAAACCCCAACCTCATTCGTGCAATTTTTACCAGAATTTTTCTAACAAAAGCTGTCAATTGCATCGCATTCTGCTAAGGGCTGCAAGGTTATTCTGTGAGAGAAAATACTGTTCGTGACAGAGGAAAAGCTGAAAGCAACAAGCATGCTGAGCACTACAGAATTGATTTAAATCTATCCTCAAGATGAACAGGCTTTTTTTTTTTCCTTTAAAATCCAGTAAGCCAGGCAGTCTTTTTGAAATAATGAAATCTTATTTCAAAGACATTAAGAGGAAGATTGTGTTCAGTGTAGGAGAATAAATGCAAAACTCTTCTTTTTTCTAGCAAGGACTCTGTGCCTAATTTTTGCAGTGACACGAAACTTTGTGTGTTGGGGCAGAACTCAGCTACTAATATTAATACATTTGAACAAAAAGGTGAATCTAGTCTATTATTTTGTCAATACCCACGTGCAATACAGAACAAAGAACAGTGTAATTAGAAATGTATATAAAGCAGAAATACACTCAGCCCAGTACAGAACAAGCCATGCTTATTACTTACCACAAAACAATAGAGCATTGCAGGTTATTTTAAGCGGAGGATTATTAAAAACTGGTTGAGAAGTACTAAATACACACCTACCAAGAATCACACACCTCATTTTGTCTCACACTTCTGCATTGTAAGTATAAAAAGTTATATTTTAATTAAAAAGACCTCAATCGATATTGTTTCTATGTATGTGCCACAACAAAAAGCTTCAATAGAAAATAAATTTCAAACATGAAAGAGCAACAAGTATTTGGGATTTGAAAGCCTCTTCTCAGAGAAGAAAAGGAAAAAATCAGCACAAATACTTTTTGGAACTCAATTCATGATATTCCTTACTCTGATATTGAGAGTGGTTAAAAAGGAAAGCATGGTGAATTAATTATGCGTAGATGTTGGAAGGGGAAAAGGTGTCTGTGATTAATCTGTACCCAGAATCATCACCCGAAGGCAAAAGTGACCCAACACAAACCCCTGCAAGGGAAATACAAGAGCAAATCACCTGAACCCACAGCCAGACCCAGATTATTTGCCAAGCATCTCACTGACAAATCACTGTTCAGTGAAGACTAAAAGCTACCAGACCTTGTACTTTTGGTCTGTTAGTTTTGAGATGCAGCATCAGCACACAGAGTGGGGAGTGCAAAGTATTTCTGCATGCCTTGTGGCAGCACAAGAGAGGGTTCGGTGCCATTGCAAGGGGGACAAACACAACACAAAGCAGGGCACTTACTGAGAGCAGGCTCCGCTCCTGGAAACAATAGGCACCACTTGCATGGGGCTGCTGGGGGGTTTCCTGGGGAGAGAAAAACACATTTTACTGCAAAGGAGGGATTCAGGAGCTCAGGAAAGGCTGCAGGGAGGCTGAAAGACTCAACAAAAAATACCACTTCTAGTGCATTATTCAGGCTGTCCAAGGACTGCACACGGTATTGGGTCACAAGTGCATTATTAGTGTAGTGCAAAGCCAAACAGCCAAATCTGCTTATTGATTCAAAAGTACCAACAAAGATTTGATTATTTATTTATCGTTCAACGACAGTAAACATTTCCAGATGGTTTGCAGTGTACTTGCAACCAAACCCTACGTTTTCATGAGGAACTTATCTACTAAAATAGACATTACCAAGCTGTGGCTGTAAATTTTCCCCAGCACAGGTTTCTGTTTCAACAGGAACACACGACTGTGGCTGATTTGTTGTGTATTCTTCAACTGCAAACTTGAAGCAATTTTGCAAAAGTCAAATTATCATAAAGTACACAACCAAGAGAGGCCGTTCAGAATATATTTACAAGCACATAGCTGGGAATTCCAATCAGGTAACATTCTCCTCCATGCCACTCGTTTTTATTGATGAGCAGCTGGTGACATTTTAATGGATTCTTCACTCAATTTCAGAAGTTACAGTAACTTCAGACATTTTTATCTAACAGATTCTCCCTACATGTGTTTTCATTTCCATGTGCAAGTGCTAAGACACATTCTCTGATACAAATACTCCTGAAACTAGAAACACTCTTCATGTTTTGAATTTTCAAAGATAATTCACACCCAGGTCCCTGTATAACCAAATCATTCTGTAGATCAATTTTACATTTTTATATACTTTACATATACTTGTGTATATAAAACCATACATACTTACGTTTTTATTTCTGTGAACTATAATATATATATATGATACATATTTTATGTATCGTATATATATTTTATGTATCAATGCACCCCATTACCTACCACACAGCAGGGCCCTGTTTCCAGAGCAATTCCAGAAATTCCCTGTTACTTCATTTGTTTCCCAACTGCTCAGGCAATATCCAACCAACCAGGGAGATTGTCAATCATATTGAGGTGATTATAAGCAGCAGTTTTCAGCAGAAGGAAACACACCTGAAAAACGCTCATAGTTTTGTGGAAATAAACCTGCATTGTGATAAAATCCTATTTACAAGCTCAAGATAACCCAGCTGAGTCTGCACTTGGACATTATACCTTATTTGAATTGTCATTAAGACTGTCCACACAGCCACAAACAATCTTGTGGAGTAACACAACACACACATTTCAATGTGCTAAATTTTTCTTTTCCACAAATTGTAACAACAAAACATGAAGTTTTGCATTCCTAACACACATAAATAAATTCCCAACAAGCAAGGTTTTGTTTACACGTGGCATTACACCATTTGAATGTCACAGGCACATACAAGAGCAGCAGAGCCATCACTCCCAGTGCTCCTGTTGTTCTGTTCTGAGACAAGGCAAAGTCTGATGGAGAGGATGATGCTTTAAAATTCACTGAAGAATGAAAAAGTTGTGTTTTCAGGTGAAAATTTCAGGGGCACACACAAGTACTGAGAGTAGCCAGGTGCTTCTCCCTCGGGGCAGCAGCTCAGGCAGCCCAGACAAGCAGAGGTTCTTCTGCAGGGTCACTGAGAAACACAGCCCCAGGCCACTGTGGCTTCACAAACTCCTACCATGCCCAAGAAGTCCAAGATTAATGCTTAAGGAATCTACTTCTTTGGAAAAATAAAGGGGAAAGAATAAAAATAATCCAAAGCAATATTAAAAATTACTACTAATACATATACACAATTACTAAGTCTGGCTTAACTTCTACTGCTTCACACCTGTATCAAAAGCCTATGTCTAAATTGATCTCATCTGGGATTTTTTTAATTTTAATTATGTTCTAAAAACACAATTAAACAATGATATCTGTTGCTGCAAGTTAAAAGCCATTCCCTTCAGATAACAGCCAAATACAACAAGCAGTGAGTTCTGCCATCATTAGACTTCTAACCGTATTACTTCTACTTTGAGGCTTTTTTGTTTGGTCTCAGTTTAATTTCCTGTCAGCCTTACAAGAGATTTCTAATGTTTGGGCTGTAGGATATGCTCTGATTAAAAATAATCTTCCCAATTACTGCCTGGCATGAGTCTACTGCCACATGCACTCTGCCACTGGCTTCTGAATTTCTGTCAGCAGTAATTGTGTCTGTAGCTTCTAACTGTAAATGAAAACCCAGGGGGCATATTTGGGTTCCAGTTTCCTTTGCCCAGCCATATCTTTTAATTTGCACTGTCTGTCAAAAGGAGATGTTCGTAGGCACTAAAAGGAAATCCTTAGAACATCAGGTTAAAAAAGAAAAGGGAAAAGGAATAAAAAAGAAATGCAACTGGAATAGGATAAACCACGTTTGCTATTTATGCCAGCATCCTCGACACAGACAGAGCAGCTCAGTGCATTGATTAGCTTGGAAGAGGGGCACAAACCATTTACTGAGCATGTCTGGCTGCTCTTTGCTACCAATACATTTAACTCTAAGTCTTAAGCATCACCTTATATTGCCTTTTTTTTGGTAAAGTGATCATTTTAACGAATATTTGACAGAACAGTGCTATCACAATGGACAAAACAGTGTTTCTCAGGCTCTGGCTCCTGCCCTAAACTGTGCCATCTCCAGCTCTGCAGGACCCTCACCCCAGGCTTTGGGCACCCTGTCTCCACAGTCTGCCCAGCCTGGCTCTGAGTCTGGACTTCAGACCCACACTGTCACCCTGTCTCCATCCTGTCCCAGTGCTCCTGGACTCCTCAGATGGATCCTGGTCCTGCTTCACCACCTTGCTCGGGGCTGTCCATGGATATGCCCCATCTCCAGGACCTGTGCTTAAACCCCCTGCACTCCTCTGGGAGGAGAAAGGACTCAGCTTCTGGCTCTCTTGACAAGCATCCAGCTGCCACCAGCCTCCAAGACATCTGCATTTCCAGTCCCAGTACCTAAACCTGGCAGGCAACGCAGCCACAACAGCACAGATGTGTGTTCAGGCTCTCATTCATCCCTTTTTCCTCTCAGCTGCTGCTGGGGTGGAAAGGGGGCATGGGAATGCTGTCTGTGTGACAAGAGCAGGATGGAAACAAGGGGCCCTGAGTCAATTTTCTAAAGGAAAACAACGTTTGGAAACACAAAGCACTGAACACAGACTGTATCCTGTGAAGTAGAGATGGGAAAAACTCAAGGAGTAGAAAAATATCTGATAAAATGTCCTCAAGAGTGAAACTTTGTGCAGAAGGGGAAAAGCCCAACCAGCTCCACAAAGTACAGTGAAGAATGCATATATGGAATATACAGCATTACTGCAAAGAATAATATTATGAAGACTATTAAGAAGACAGCTGCAATTATTGCTCGATGCTAATATTTACTATGAAATGAAAAAACGATGCAAAGTCCTGTGTAAATAATTTTCCATCCCTAATCTGCCTGAATTAAGTACATTTTTGTCTCCAAATTAAAATGGTACACAGCACATTTGGGATCCAAGGAGCAAAAAGAGCATAACTTTGAACACAGGAATCACAGAAGTTTTCTTTGTGATAGAAGGACAAATATTGAGATTTGGCGAATATGAGCAGGGGTTTGGCCAAATGGCATTTGAAACTGAATGGCTTTTCTTGGCATAAGAACTAATTTGGAATATTAATTCCAAATGTTCATGCTCAGCACTGTGTTGGTTGATACTCTATTGATATGGTTGTACCTGTCTGTGAGGGGATGCAGTGGGAAGGTGAACACAGACCCCAGCTCTGTCCTGGACCTTTGGCACACCAGCCCAGAGTGAAACCTCCCCGCCTTCAGGGCTGTGCCCTCAGCACAGATTCTGTGAATGAGATGGCAAAAAACTGCTAACAGATATGTTGACATTATCAGCTGAAACAGCCAATTTCTCATCTGTACAGCAGAGATTGTGACCATCACTGCATTCTACCTGCTTGGTGTTACAGAGGCAAAAACGCCACAGGACTGTTAAAATATTGATTATTTCTAAAATACTGTACAAGATGTGGAAGAAGTTCTTCAGGCTTCCCCTGAGCCCTGCAGGGCAGCAGCTGCAGTACAGAAGGAGACTGCTACCTTCAAACTACCTCTGTTCTGTTTCTGTATCTCACTTGAGCTGAAAGCATCATCTGCGAGATATACACCCCTACCCAGGACTGAAACTGCCAGAACTTTTAAATAAATGCCTACCTATTTAAAATATAAGTAAGGCACTGAGTGGAAAGAGTTATTCCTGTGAGTAAGGCCATGCAGATGCTTAAGTATTTATTCGGCATAAAACTTGTAGTATTACAGTAAACACATTATGAAGCTGAAAAACACTGGTCCCTTAAAAACGTTGGCTGCCAAGACAGCTCCCTCCAAACACAGGAGCCTGCCCTGGGGCACAGTCAGCTACCCTGACAGGGCAAAGCCCCAGGCACTGAGTATCTCTGCCACTGAACCCATCGTGGCTGCTCCTGAGCACCTTCACAACTTTTCTTCTCATTTCTTTCTTGTTTCTCCTCCCTCCTGTGCAGTACAGCCTGTTCTGCCTCGTGAGCAGGTAGAGCAATTCCACCAATATCAGCAAGATTACTCACACGTTAGCCATGGAAACACTCCTGGGCCCGCTCCCCTAAATGAGCATTTATCACAGACTCAGGGCAACGAGGTTTGCAGAGGAGATGCAGAAATAACAAAGTAATTTGAAAAAGGCTTAACTGTTCTCATCCACTGCTGTAGGAGAAGCCCTTTCATCAATTCCACTGGTGAGCTTTGAGCCCTGGACACCCTGCTCCTGACAAACACTAAAAAGCAGGAACATGATACTTCCAGAACAGTGGTTTTACATTCAGCATCTTTAAACTACAGGGTTTCTCATCTCTCATAGGTCAAGAAATGAATCATGCCTCTATAAGCAATGCACTTTGGAGAGAAATCTCAGATGAAGAGAGAAAAGTAAGCTTAACTATTTTTTACTGTTTGTAATAAAAATTTCAACATTGCTTAAGAGCTTGAGATTTTACTAAATAACATGTGAAATTAATGACCAGAATAAAGGAAAATAAAACCAAACCAAACCCAAACCCACCAGTCTATCCAACAACTTTGTGATTTATGACGTAATTATTCTTACAGAAACTCTAAGCTAAATCTATGAGCCCTAATGGAAAAACAAGGGTTGGAGGGTACAGCACATTCCACTGACAGGAACATGTCCCTTAGGACTGAAACAAAGAAAAAAGTCTAATTTGAAAGCAGAAGTTCTAGCTGCCTATATCAATTTTATCAAAAGTACTCTCACTCTTCAGGAAGTAAGATCTCAGTCTAAAAAAGAAGCAAACAGTAAACCAATCCAAATATTCCCTATTTGTAGATTTATTCCTGGTAGGTATAACGACTACAACTGATCTAAAAAGAGGAGAGAGTGTTTATTTTACACACAACAAGAGAGCCTTGGGCTGGGGCTCTTTTCAAAGGAATTATTTGGTTATTATTTCCAGATAGGTATAACTGATTATGGTTGTGGAATGTCCAGTCACAAGCCCAGGGCTGTCCATGCAGATCACACCCGAGTTCAAGTGCTCACCTCTGCTCAGAAGCACAAAAAGAGAAGGGAGCTCAGCTATGGCAAGGGAAAGCAGCAGATTTTTCCCCAAGAGCAAGGTGGTTTTCGTGGGAGGAAAAAGGACACAAAAGCATAAATAAAAGTGATGCAACCTATAGCCCAGGCACAGAGAATGCATCTCTGAAGAACCATCTGGCCCTGATTTGTAATTTGTAGAGAAACAAACCAAAAAGGTGGCTTGCTTGCTATTTTTTTAAACTCATGCTACATCCAAGTAGAAAGAGAACCAGATCTGTAAGCATCACACGTTTTCCTTCACATTTCAGAAGGACCAGTTCCACACATTTTTTCCTTCCTCTGTAACCTTTCGCAGTGTCCCAGGAAAAATCACAAGCTGCAGGTAATGGTACCTTCTCCATCACTCCCAGCATCAGGAGCTCCACAGCACTGAGCTGACACCTGTGAAATAAGACCACTTATCAATGAGGAGAGAGGTCAGAGGCTGCCAAGGTTGGGACAGGAGCCTGCTGGCTGCTGCAAATCTCTCACCAGAGCATTTGAGCCTGACACTTAATATTCAAACTGGATTGCAAGCTATGTACTCAAGGATAAAGCTGGGTAATAATAAAGATTCACAGTCTGACAGGCTCAGCATACAAATTCTCAGTGCACAGCTCATTTTGAATATTGCTTTTAATCTAAAAAGGAATCAGGAATTTTCCTTTGAGAAAATAAACAACAGTACTTCCCAGTTAGTGAGGGAAACAATGGAATGAGAAAATATAATTTTAGTCTATATAGATTTTCCTAAAGAAGCACACATTTGATTTCCATATCAGAACACTGTGTACCCAGTCCTTGCCTTGCTCATCAGACACTGGAATACATCAAACAAGGTATGCAGTGTCTTTTTGCAGGGCTAAATCCTTTGAGCCAGAAATCCACCACTTTAAACCATTCAAGAGTTTGCCCAAATTTCCAAAAATGTATGGCTTGTAATGAGCACCTCAGCTGTGAAGCCAAAACCCACTGGAAATATCTAAAAACTTGATACATATTACTGGAATTTGGTATCGAACAGTGATCTAACTAGTCCCACATTGGGCCACCAACAAGGAGAACTTATAAATATCCTTCCACAAACTCCAGACTATTTAATTTTATGCCCACCATCTAGAACAAGCTTCCAGGTGCTATTTACTCTTAATTTTATCTCTCAGTCTTACTCATCTTTTAGATTTTATGTTATTCAGCATTGTTTAGTTCACAGTAAAACATTCATTCTTTATTTTACAGTGACACTGTAAAGTCACAGTCCATTTAATTTTCCCTTTCAATGTTTATTTTACGACAACCTGACAACAATCCTTTTTTTTTTTAAGTTGTTGTGTGAGTGTAATGTATGTAGGTGGTTTAAAATTAATGACATTATAATTAAATGCCTAATAGTTTTTACACTGAAAATACTGTTACTAAACATTAGCTCCCCTTAGACTCTTTTACTTATTTTGCATTTTTCTTCAGACGTCTACATTTCCATTCCTAAATTTACCCCTTTCTTTTAAAATCACACTGCATCCAGCTTAACTACATCTCACTAAATCACCTTGTTAGTCATACTTTGATTCATTCCATTTCCTTGCCTTTCATATTTAAATTATTCCATTTCTTTTCCTACTCTGCATATTGCCTTTGAAAATGACAAGTCTCACTTTGTGCAACGATTCTTTATCCTGCAACCTCCCCCAGCTCCCAGTATTAACACTCCATCATTTGCCCTGGATACCTGCACGTTCGCCTTCCAAAACAATGTCAAATGTCCAGGTTTGATCCCATCTCTTGATTTCCTTCTCATTCCATACACACCAAGCACTACAAGCTGACAAATTATATTTGTTGCATCATAAAATAAGGGACAGAGATTTAACCCCAGGGATGCAGCTGGCAAGTCTCACTCCATCCCCCTGCCCACAGACCTCAGGGTCAGAGCTTTTCTTGGACACAAGATACAAATAGTTGAGGCACTGCAGAGTTTGGTTTATACAGTGAAAATCTTGCTATTTTCAAAGTGCAGGGGGAATAAGCAGCCTGAGTCTCCAAATCTGTCCTACAAGTATGAGCATTACAGCATAAACTACTGCCCATTCTTATTCCCTCCTTGACCAAAGCTACGTTTCTCAGGGATTTCACTCACAGTCAGCATACACTTCTTAAAATTAATACAGAAATGAAGCAAAAGCTTCTCTCTAGTCCCTTAAAAATTAAACACTTCTCTTCACAGAGCCTTAGAAAAAAAATCATCTCCAATGTGAAGCAACAGATCAGTACATCTCTGTGGATGGTGCAGATATCAAAGCAGAATAACCTACACTCAAATTGAGCAAGAAGCTGTTAAGATGATTCTAAATCTGCACGTTCCTCAGAATTGCCTTCCCTGCTGCTTCCACACAAGTGTGTGAACAATCCTCACTGCCCAAGCCATCGCTGGCTCAATGCACTCACCAGTACTGCCAGCTCATGGGCAGAAGCTTCTCCAAATTAATTTATAAAGCTGCTCTGCTGTTCTTTGGCTCCCAGAGCCAGGAGCAGCTCTTCCAACGTGCCCCTGTCCAGGAGCTGACCCTCTCCTGTGGGAACAGGAGCAAGGAGAGCAGCCAGTGCTGAGAGTGGAGCGATCCCATCAGCAGCTGCTGTGCTGTGACTGCCCCAACTTCCAGCTCACTCCCCAAGGGCCAACCATAATGGCTAAATTATTATCTCTGTTCACAACTTAGCAAAAAGTGTGCCACCAAAATGTGATTCAAAACCGCTGCCTCGTTCACCAAGAGCCTGAGTCATCATCCCATCTTCTGTGCAATGACCAAAGCCTGCCTGCAAGCAGGGGAAGGTGTCTCCAGCTTTCCAGGGGTTAAGAGAAACTGTTAGGAGGGCTGTGAGAAAACTGCTTGCTCCAATGGCTCAGTATCTTGTTACTGAAACCAATCCCCCTGCAAGCATCAGATACTGCCTGCTGTCAGACCATGGTTTGTCTAAAGGGGTCATGGCAACTTTTATATTCATATTTTTTATTAAATTATGTTTAATCTTAACCTGTAGAGCATTTTGCAAATGCTTTTGAAACAAAATAAAAATCCTTCTTAGGATTAAGAACTAGCCTGCTACACTGAAACAAGACTATTTTCTCTCTTCAGAACTACAGCTTCATAGTTCGTAGCTTGAAAAAGGTGTGCAGGAAGGAATGATTCAAGTCTCACAGCCACAACTTTCAGAGAACTGGTAAAATATCTTTGTCCTGTTTAAATATCAAAGCTCTTCTGGGTATCACTTAGATCTACCCATCATAATTCAGATATTTGTGAATAATTCAAGATGTTACGCTTCAACTTCTATCAGCAATTCCCTTGAAGAGAAGCAGTAAGTAAGCATTTCTTATAAGCTATAGCATGGATCCATATAATTAATATTTTGATGTACTTTACCTGTCTTACTGTTTGCTCTTGTGATCTCAAGTTGGTATTAAATAAATAACACACTCAGACAACTTGTCCTACTTTTCAAAGATGCTCCAATTTGTATAATTGCTCTATTTGATTTATTGTTGCACCTTTACTCAAGTTACATATTCTGTTAATGTGCTATCAATGTAATTTGCTGTTTCTTAGTAGGGAACTTTTTTTTAATCAAGCTAGCATTTTTATTGCAAAAGGAATGCACTGCTTGTGCTTCCAGGGAATCAAAATATCCTTTTAATGGTATGAAGCAACCTGTTCCACCTTTGCCTGTTCGCCTTGGCACACTAAAGCAAATCAGAGACTATGTGCTATTATTCAAGTGGAAGAAAAACAGTAGCACTCCACTAACAAGCATCAGGGGTGACCAAAGGCACATAAAATCATATGAAAACAGCGATTAAAACATGCCCTCGTTTTTCAAATTAGAATTCAGACAGCCTGTGTCAAAGTGATTGTAATGGACATATTAAGACTACATGATTTTGAAATGAAAACAAGCAAGATGAACAAAAACCGATTTCAGATTTCCTTATTTGCCACTAGTGAAGAGTTAAAAACCTCCACTTCTTCAAGTGGCTGGAAGCACAAAGAATAAACACACAGCTTGTAATCCTCAAGCAAACTTCATTTCTGCTGCTTTCAGGACTGTCCTCTGATGCCACCCGAGAGTTCTGCCAGGTCTGCTCTCCAGACTCACGAGGACAACATGTGGGGTAAACAGAGTGGGGGGGATAAACAAATAAAAATAGATTTCTGAAAACTAAAAGAAAATTACCTTGTTCATACTGCCTTCCCTCAATCATTTGCATTCATGGAAGGTGTTAATCTGACTATTAATTAGAGTGGCATCTGTTCCCCCACCCTGGCAGGTGAGCAGTGAGCACGGGCAGCATCAGCTGCTGCTGCAGGGCTGGAGTCACTGAACCCTCATTTCTGACCCACCCTCTGACACAGGAGCAACACACAACTTACACACTCACTTTTCTCAAGTGCAACTCCACTAATACTGAGGGTTTTCAGTACATAAAAGCATTTGTGTTTATTTTCAAACCTTAACTTCCCTTGGCAGAACAGACTAGCAATGCTCTGACATCCCCAATGCTGTCCATGAGGCAAAGCCTCAACGCCCAGAAACACACGTTATTCCATTTACTGCACTTGTCAGCTGGCTTTGGGAAAGCACAAATTTACTACATTGGCTGAAAGAAAACTCCTGTCATTCTATTTAAAACCTGTGTTTTCCTACAGTTTCAGACACAGATAGATATATATATACACACACACATATAACTCCAAAGTGAACTGCATCATATGTCTCGGGATACTTTTTTTTGTCTTCTCTAGGCTGTCCTTTTATTTCATGGCAAAATACTTTGCAATGTTAGCATGTGGACTATAATAATAGTATAATTATACATGCACTACAAGAGAGAAATACTTGGAATGTCTTCTTTCTTGGGGATTTTCTGCAATGGTTGGCAGCTCTGACTGACAGCTTGGACACAGAAGCAAAATGCCCACCAAACTACAAGGGTTTATGAACTCTTGCACGACCCCAAATGCTTTTTGTGACCTCTAATATATTTATGAAACTGCTATTTACACAGATTTTACCTTTGATGCTACAGCATTGTTTCAAAGCCTGGCAGTGGCTCACTGCATGTATCAGTTCCCTCATGCCAGACAAAAAAGTTCTATTAATGGCTATAATGAGAATAAAACACACATTTCCTTCCCAAAGTGCCAAATACTAGATTGATAGCAAGAGAATCTCAATATAATCCTCTAATGCCTGAAACCCATTCAAGTACCTCAATATATCAAGTTTTAAATGTTTTATAATACCTATAAACACTCCAAGAGTCTAATGAAGCTTATACTACTGCAAGTGCAACAAGTGAAAGGTGGTGTAAAAATCAATTTTCTTTCACCTCAGCTGATTTATGTTCCTTCCTGAACAAATTAATTTCACACTAAGCAACTGGTTTAATAAAACTTCAGAGCAGCCCTACATAAAAGAGTTTTGTTCTTAATCCAGGCAGAGATAACTTGAACAGTAGTAAAACAGCAGTCTGGGATTACTCTGCAATTTGTAAAGGCTGGTCTGACTTATTCACATTTTTTCTCGCTGACTTTTATTTCTCAACTTGTGAAAATGAATTAAGAAAAGCACAATTCAAGTTTGCAGTGCAGAAATAACACTATAAACAATCACGTATAAAAATAAACCAGGCAAGGATGAAAATATATCCCAGGGAAACAAGTTTGGAGCATTAGCCCACAAACTGAGAATTAAGTTGTGCTTAATTCTAAGCCTACCTACAATACTATTATTTGTATTATGACTGAAATCAAGGGGATTGCTGAGCTCCTTGAAATAGAACAGGCAGTTAAAATGTGCTTGCAGCATTTCTGTCCTCTCTTACCTGAGAGAGCTGCCTTAGCATTTTGCATCCTTTCCAGCCATGAGAAATGCCTGGGCATGGCAGGGCTCCTCCTCCTTTTCCCCACCCCAACAACCCCAACACAGATTTCTGTGTAACGAGGAAGAAGACAGAGATAAAAGCTGAATTTCAAAACCTAGTCAGTTTTCTAGTCACAGACTGAAATAACTGTGGTGACAAACAATCCATTAAGACCTCTGTGTACCTTTCCTTCCACATCTTCTCAAGTGTGCTCAATAAAAATGTGTTTTCTTACAGCGACTTAACTTAAAATTTCACCAGCTTAAAAAATAGAAGCAAGTATGATGCCACACTTACAGAGCTGCACAAAAAAAGGAAATGTTCTGAAAACAGCTTTTTTTAATCATTATTATCTCTGTTGACTACACTTATGATGGAAGTTAAGAATACTACAGGAGGGGATGGAGCTGTTTTCTCCCACCTCACATCATCATGTGGCTTCCAGGGGATTAAGCAAAGGGAAAAATGCTCATGAACAGATGCAAAGCAAAAATAGCAACCTGAAATAGATGCAAAATGTGTGTAATAAATATCTACAACACAATTTGAATAATTCCAGAAATACTAATGCACCTCTGGAGTGGCTGTTGAAATACTAATAATGTTTTGAGAAGTAATTTACGTTTTTCAAAAATAGGCACATATTGCAATTGTGCTAAGAATTTTCAGCCTGCACTTTGATTCTATATGCTTGCTACCAATTGGAAAACGTGACCAACACCACTGCTGGTGTTCTGAGATTCAAAATGGGATTTAAAGCTTCAGGTTTACATTTTCTGACACTGCTTAAGCTGAAAAAACCTAATGTACTTTGTGACCTCTCTGCCAATTCACCAGAACATGGAGAGGCAAACGGACAACAATTAGATTCATCATGGTAACTTAACCATAAAATAATGCATAAATCATAATTGAAGTGGCAGCTTCTGTCACCTTCTACCCAGCCTAGAAAGGGCTGAGCCCCCCAAGCTGCCCTCACATGCCCTGCCACCTCAGCACCTCCTCCCAAACTACCAAAGGGACATTGCAAACCAAACCCCACTGAAAAAGCCCACAATCCTGCCAGGCCCAGCCTTCCCACCACGACACCCCTGGAATTACATTGGCTGCATCCAAATGGATAATGCAGATCCCAGTTTCTCCCTTTCTCCAAGTGGAGACGCATTGGTAAGATGAGTTTTAATGATTCAAAATAAAAGTAGAAGCACACAAACCAACCAGAGACTGAAACATAAACAGTGATCCTGTTGGGCAGGGGGGCAGCACACACAGCTCTGCTTTGGGGAACGGCAATCAAGTACATTATTGATCTCCTTCCTGCCAAAACATAAAAAATACTAAAAAAAAAAAATTGGATTTTGGAAAAATTTTGCCTGTCTGCCTTCAACCATTTAAGGGAGTTCCAAAGGAACAAAAAAAAAAAAGAAAACCCATTTAGGAAAGGCAAATACATTAAGGTTTGTTACACAACAAATCGAGATGTCAATTATTGTAACCAAGAACAACCAGGGGAACATTTGCTTTAACTCCATTTCTAAACACCTTTCTGCACCAGTGATTTTCCTTGACACTGTGTAAGGTTATCAAGAGATTCCACTGGAAATTGAATAAATTTAAGCAAGAATGGAGCCTTTACAAGAAATTAGGAACAAAATGAGAAAATTCCTATGTTTGAGGCATTCAGGTTAATTATTTTAACCTGGTGGACAAGAACAGGGTAAAGCTTAGCTTCAACCTTCGCAATTCTAGGTAAAGTAAAAAAAGATTATGATCTACATGTTGTTGTTTTATTCAAGATTCTACTCCAGCCTCCACACCTGACCAGGTATGTTTGTAACCCACTGAAAGCCACAGGATGTCAACTGGCAGATCCAATTATTCCTTTTGCAAGGAGAAAAATTGTGATGGATTAATTACAACTGTCCTAGAACACTGCAAATGTTCATGTTTTAAACACCCCTTCAATTCCAGACTGATAATTATTTGAGAACCTTGGTTTCAACTAGCAGATTAATGGGTTTTAGTTTAGCTTAAATGATAAAAGTTGAGTCCGTTCAGTTTTGCTTGTTCACAAGTGAACACCAGGACTTTTTGCTTTTTCCTTAGTCTCCAGCAGTGAGTGCCAGGAGAATGAAGTAGATAAACTCAGAGAGATTAGGGCATCTCCCATTCGGTGGCCAAGAACAAGTACTGGCCTTTGGTGTCTCATGGAATGCAGCTGTTGATACGGCAGGAGTCCAGCTTTCAATCAGAGCAGGAACCCTTTGCTTACACACCAGTCTTCCATAGTACAACTTGTTTTAATATTCCCCAACCCTGAAACACCTTTCTAAACAATGTTTCTCAAGAAATCCATTTCTAACTCTCTGCTTGCTTACAACATCAGCAGAACAAAAGGTGGACCCAATCACTGACTGTACCAGAAAGTGTTTCACACTTTTAAACACAACCACAGCCTTCCACACAAGGGCACAAATAATCCTGGCAAACTCCATGACATCCCACTCCTTCTGCTTCCAAGTGTTGCCTTCAACATACAAATCACTGCTAACCAGAGCTGATTATCTCTCTCCTTGCTAATCAGGATTTCAATTTTCCTTTCCTTCTACTCCTCCTTTTGCCAATGTCTTTTCCTTCCAGGAACACCTACAGAGCATCTGTATTGGAATTCCGTTCATTTCCTAATCACGGTGTGTTTTTGCTGAGTTGTCAGCAAATTTGCCAACAGAAAAGGAGTCAGTGCAGGTGGTGTGCTGGGGAAGCCACCTCTGAAGAGGGCAGGCTCAAACAGCAGCTCTTTGCCAACCACCAGAGCAGGATATTCCACTGCTCTTTGTTGATTTAAGGCCTGTGACACATTGCAGCTGTCACAACGAAGGGCACACAGAAAAGGCAGCCTATTGACTACAAAAACGCATTAAACCACGCAAGTATTATAAAGTATTCACCTGGCACTTATCTCCTGTATCATGTCTCAGTGTTATACAAGATACTTCTCTCCCACCTCACTCTTTAGAGAGATATGAAGTTTAATGTACTGACTGGTACTTAACAATCAGATTTTGTCAGCTTTTGTGCTGAATGGCACCTTCCTTCCCCTATTGCCTTTCCCTGCACTATTCACAGTGTAAATTATTGCCTCATTCTCAGGGAAGGTGACAGATCCCCGTAGTGCTACATGCTGTCAGGCAAATCAGCCTGCTGGCACATAAATCCTCCCTGCTGGCACAAGGGGCACTTCCATCCTCTGCCTCCCTGCACTCTGTTCTCCTGGTGCTTCCCTACACACACACCAGCCCTGGAAGGGATATTTCCAGTTGGGTCTTTGGGAAGGGGCAGAAGGGGTGGTGCCCTCACCCCTTTCCCCAGGGAGGCACTTTGAGGGTTTTTCTGACCCAAGATACCCATTATCTCTCTGCAAGACAGGCCACCAAGGCTGAAAGACCCAAATTAAAACCAGGCACAGGTAACCCGTGCCTGGGGAGCAGCCTAAACACACACAAACACACATTTCAGCCCTTCCCAAAATTATCCATCCACCCACTGGCCAAGCACCTTCCACATCCAGCTCTGCTGTTCTGCAGGCAAAGCTCTGTGCAAATGTGACAGGCACAGTTTAACTGGTTGATGCTATAATTTAATACTCAGAACATGAAAAAGCCAATTACCAAGGTACCATCCTGTTAAAATTATCTGATTCCCAAACAAATCATCTCCCTCAGTCCAACAGGAGATCTTAACACCTTGTAGTGACATGTGAGACCATAACTGGAAGGAACTCAGGTTGCTCCGGAGCTCAGCTGAGTGTCACCGCACTGGCAGTGGGAGCTCTCCAAGGTACTGCTCTGGCTCAAAGCACATTATTCAGCACAGGAATGAAGAATTGTGCCTCAGAAGTTTGGACACATTAACAAAATTCCAAAAGAACTGCTGCTGAAAGAACTTTGTTTTCACTACTCTGCTCTTTAGAAAGACACTCAGGTCAGATGGTCGAGGTAAGAATCAGGCAGATGACAAATGAAAATAATTAGCTGGAGAAGCCTTTCCAGCAGCAGAAGGAACAAGCCTGTGGGAAGAGGCTGGAAGAGCTGTAAACAAAGTTAACCCCTGTCCTGTGGCAAGTAGGAAAGCCAAATTCAGTTCAGGAACAGCACCAACACAAGTACAGCACAAGTGCAACATACCCAAAGCAAGGCATTCTGAGACACTTGGAAATAAAGAATTGTGATTCCCTTTGTTTACCTAAAAGCTTCCCCAAAGCACACCCCACTATTGTAGATCTCTCAGTACCATTGAGAAAAAATTCCAGCACACACAATTGCATCCTTCAGTCAAATGTGAGGAACTGAAATCCAATGCACTGTCACTTAAGAGAAATCAATTTTAAAACTGCCTGGAATATCGCAGTTTCAAATCTCATAGCAAGCTCCTCTCCTGGAAACATTTAAAGATCAACTCCGGAATAAATTCAGTGCTAAATTACCCTGTTCCTTCCTTCCTCTTTGTCAGGTTCAGGTCTTATTTATTCTAGACTTTGCTGTCATATTAATATATTACTGAAAATACAGCTTCAACTATTTTAAGAAAAGAACAAGTTTTTCTAAGTAATTTCATCTTAGACAAGAAATCACTTTGAAATAATGTTACAGCTCAGGTAAATTTATAGTTCCTGCAACCAACATAAAAGCGTGTGTTTTCCATTTTCTTTTTAGCTGTGTATATAATGAATTTCCCAGATTTTGCTGATGCAAACACAATCCCATCTGAAGAAATTTCTTATCAGTAACAGCAACAGAGACAAAAATCTGTAAACGATGTTAAGTAATAATAAAGGAAGAAGAAGAATGGAGGATCTGGATTGGAAAAAATCAACCAGAAGAACCTTTTTAAGTATAAAAAGGAAGGCAGAAAAATTATCCCCATCCTCTCTAGTGGTAAAATACACCTACAGAACAATGCACAATCCATCCAAAGGATGTATCTTTTCAGAGAATATTGATTGTTTTTATTACTTTGTGTTTGTTTAGTGCTCAGTTCCGGAGAGAAAAACAGACAAAATGAACCTAAAAATGTGAAATATGTAAGAGAATCCTGGGACACCTTGCTACTTTAAATGAGCAAACTGTGATGGCTTTGGCATCAAAAACATACAAAGAATTTCCAGAATATTTAAACTACATTATGTAGCAAATCCAACTACAAACAGGAAGCATTTGCAAGTAATTTGAACATCCTGTTCCCAGCCCTACCTGACTTTCAATGAATTCTCAAGACAGTTATTTCACCCATTTAGCAGTGTTTGTTTAATGCGTTATTTCAGTATAACAAACGGTGTGATATTTGAAATTATCGAGTACCTGTTTTTGCGGTGAAAAATGAAGAGCTAAATTTAGCTTATCTTTATCTAAGAATTATTCAGCATATTAACACAGTTTGCAAGGGGACTAAATTAGAAATCCCTGTGAGCCCTATCAGTGCTCCAAAGCTGATGCAGGTTGGCCTTTATTGCATTGGGATTCTGTTCATCTAAATTAATTGCTTTACTCCACTGAGGATCCTCAGAGGAGGAGGAGGATGGAGGGCCTTAAAACTGAAAGGGAACACGGGGAATTACGGGAACTGTGGGATGGGCCAGGCCACGGTGACAACCCATCAGGAACCTCCAGCCTGGCCAGTGACACCAAATACACAGCCTGACCACACCTTGTCCTTCCCACCATGGAAATACAGCCCAGCTTATATGGAAACATCCCAAATTTACACAGTTCATGCTGGGCAAGTTACAGAAACTCATCTTGGGTAACTTAACATTTTTATTAGCTTGGAGAAACCCTTCTCCCAGAGACACTTTCCAAGTAAAATTGTATTTGCAGTCAAAGACAAAGGACAGACCAAACAAGCCACTCACATGAAGATTTGAAAGCTGCCTTCATTTCTGCCATGGAGAAGTGTCACTTAAGAACTAGGCTTAGGTTTTTTTCTCCTTTAGCTCCTGCAGTATCACATTTTTTGATGAATTTATCCATAGCTGCTACTCTGTGAACATGATGAAATATAGTTTGCTCACAGCTCTGTAACTCAATGATTTTCGCTGTGTTCTTAGTCAGAAGGGAACAAGTTTTCTTCCTGTTAGTGCAGCATCCCCAAGACCTGGGCAGGGAAGAGAATCTGACCCAGAGATTCACGTTATTTATCAGTATATGGAAATTGAAAAATACATTGCACAGTGTGACACCATAAAATGTCAGGTTCACACACAGAAAGGTGCCCACAGCTCATATGCATGAACATAAGGGATTTAATCTACATGGGGAACTCAGGCACTGACAAAACCAATCAAACCAATATTCGTTATTAATAGCTGACGTGGGCACCAACTTCTAAGTCACTTCACTACTGCTAACATCAAAAATGCTAAAATCTAAGCATCTTCCAAAAAGTCTGCAGCCAACTAATTGCAGATTTTTACTGCTGGAAGAGATCTTGGCAGAGAGAACTGGACAGCATGTCTTGATAAATCTTTCAAAGACATGATTGAAATAAATTCCTAAGGTTTGGCCTCCTAATAGGTATTCCACTGCACAGTGGAAAAGTGAAATGTTTGGCATATAAGTAGTTCAAATGAGGTATTAATTGTATTTCTTTTAAAAATCTCAACTACATAAATAAATAGTTGTCCTGAGCAGGTCACCAGGGTGTCACGCACAGCAAACACAAATCCACAGAATGAGCCAACATATTAAAACAAGTATAATGCTAGAATATAAAGAGAAAAATTAGCTTAAATCAAAGTCCTAGATAAGTGCATAATATTACTAAACACAGACATTTATAGAATTAATACCTAGTAAAATCATTTTCTTCAAGGGAGAAGGAGCAGGTCTGTGCACAGCAGGCTCAGAGTATCAAGACAGCACACACCAGAATTCTGACTATTTTGCAAGTGAAACACAAAGCCAGTGTCTGCTGTTACTCATTCCCAATACCAAGAGCTTCAAATCATGTGTGTAACTGCACTTCTTGGAAATGTCTTTCTCCTTTACAGAGCATGAGCTAATTTTAGAAGGCAGGATAGGTGCATCAGAATGGAAATAAAGGCTCTTTACGAGAGTACTGCTTCTGTGGAAAAAGGCAGAAACTGAAACCAGGTTAGATCTTGACTCTCAAAATGAGAGGGGGGGACTGGGAGATGAAAGACACCTGAACTTCTAAAGACCTTCTTGTGTCTGAGCACAGGCAAAGGAGCACAGCGAGCTGTGGAGCTCCTGAACTGCACTGGGTAGCAAATGCAGAGAAGCCAGGGTTGAAAATTAGCCCCAGTCTATCTGCCAATACTTTCACTAAACATTTTCATTGTGGAAACGAGCTGCAGGCAATAATTTGGCAGTAAATGGAGGAAGATGATGACAGGCAGCTCCCCAGTTGCTGGCCATAGTATGACGAACATTGGAGATGAACCCACCATCTTCTCAAATCTGAGACCACTCGAAGCAGCAAGTTTTGGTCTAGACACACACCAAGGAGCAGGATCCATTTCAGTGCATCCTGGCCTGTCATGGTTAAACCCCACAGAACCGCTTCCTAACACCTGGGATGATGGATCCCATTCCTTTTCTTTGTACGGAATAAGTAAATTAACTAAAAAAGTAGTGGGTATCAAGAAGAATAAACATTCCCCCTTTCATTTGTGTTGTGTTGAACCATTTTATAACTGACATACACCCACAGATATATCCTTAAATATCAACACCAAAGCACAACTAGCATTAAGTAGTATTTCATCAGCAGGGCATGTATCATTATATGGCATTTTAAAGACTATTTCCATACATCCAAATACCAGAGCAAATTACTTCAGACCAGTAACAAACACAAATAGTTAGAATGTTAAATGTGGCATTTCAATTTGTATTTCAGATTGCAACCAAGTCATGAACTCAGCTTGACTTCAAAAATATATTTAGTGACTCAGGTAAAACATACCCTGTGTATGAATATAAACCCACCAGGCTGGATCACTGGCTAATAGAGAGCTCTCTTGCTTTTATTTGGAGCTCTTCTCTGCCTGCCTGGTCCCCAAGAGCCAGACTGGACTGGTGCTGCCTCTCGGTGGGCCCAGGGGGGTCCTTATGGCACCTGCAGATGAATGAAGTTGTGAAACAGCCTTGAAAGCCTTTCCTTCCCTTCTCCAGGACAGAGGAGAATCCCTGAGGTGGCGAGGGCGAGGTACAACCTACACCAAATCTGCAGGACTTTTCTTGGAGTTACTCCAGTGATGCAAAGCAAATAAAACCAGCGCCTCTGTCATCTTTGTTTTCACACACACTGTTCATGTATTTGGGTTTAGCTCATTGTAACTACTAAGGTCAGTGTGTGAGATACTGGATTTCATACATATACATTTTTTTCCCTGCAAGTTCCACCCCGATTTCCTATTTATCACCTACACAGCCGTTCTGTGTAATAACCAAGGATTAACAAGGTAACAGCACAGCCATTTGCATCCACTTGGTTAATCAGCTTTTCTAACCTTCCTTCCCATCTCTTCCAGGAGGTAAAACAACCAGCTCAGATTTCAAATCTACTTGGGGCTGGGGATTAAAAGCCAGCTCTGGTTCTTCCTCTTGGGAAATGCTTTCTTTGAAGCACAGGAAAGATTGAGAGTCCTCGTGGTGAGTCAGGAAGGCAAAGGAGGTATCAGAAGTGGAAATAAGCAAGTCTGGATTTCCTCTAGATTTACATCTTGGAATTGATTGACTTTGGTGCTTAAGAAAATAGAAAAGCTTTCTAACCTCAAAAACTTATGGAAAGACATCATTCTGTAGGGTTTTCTGGTGTTCTAACAAGGTCTAATTCGTTTGCAGTGCCGCCTTTCCCTCAGGGCACTGGTCTTGCAACCAAACACCTTTTTAATTTTAAGAGCTCAATGAATTTCCCCAAACTCCACAACAGAGCAAATGAAATAATGACTTAGAAAATATTAGGGGGAAAAAGTGGATAGAAAAAAAGCCATTGAATTTACTTAACAAACCACATTGCAATAGTCTAGAAATCAATAAATATGGTCGGAGTGAAGGGGAAAAAGATCTTTCAGTACAAGGTGAACAATTGAAATCCAGCCTAAGCAAGCTGGAATTCAGCCTAAGGAATTTGTAACTAGTCAGGGTTCACATTATCATTCTACTTTCAACTTTTACTGTTTTAACTGGTACATATGTAGAGAAAATGTATTTTTTACTTTTCATACTATAATTAATAATTCAACAGAAAAGGGGAGAGGAAAGGCATATTGTAGGTGTAACATTTTGAATTCTCCTTATCCATCTATGCCGAGTTAAGAATAAAATTACTATTAGAATTGCTTGATATTATTTCTTCAGTGCCTTGTAAGAGACACCAATCTGCAAACTTGCTACATTTCCAGATAAAGAGTTTTAAAGTACCTAAATTATTTAACATTTTATTCATAAAGTGTCATTTCTGCCAAGATACCATGTATATTGATATGGTACTGAGTCAGATCCCCTTCCACAAGCAGTACTTTTTGGAGCTGGATGGCCAGGTGAGCAGTGTGGATGTAAAAGCCTCCTGGGGTGTGTTTGCCATCCCTAGCTTGCTCTGGGAGTGCTGTGCTCCTGGAGAACACTTGCAGCCCTTTCCTCCAGACCTACTCACCCAAGTGCTTTAAGTTGCTTCTCTGTTTGGATAATTCCTACCTTCTTGCATATTCCACAAGACACCATTACCCTTTTTGCTGCCAGGCTGATCAGAATCACAACTTTACACATGCTAAAACAGCTGGAATGGTGGGGGGAAAAGGAGCAGGGGAAGGCATAAAATATACTAACTAACAAATGACATGGGTTTTATTGACTAAGTTCTCTTTCCTTCCGAGGAAAAAAATTTCTGGCTTTCAAGAATCAATAAAAAGTATTGGGTTTATAATGATAGAAAAATGGATACTGTTTAATTTATTAAAGCATATTGAGATCCCTCTAAGCACGGCCTCCTCTCAGCCCCAGTGTGTTGAGCAAACTGAGACAGAACAAATGGAAACAACACAGCGAATTCAGGGTTTCCTTCGTTATTCAAGGGCAACTGTGAATGACTTGGGAAGCCCCACATTCACTGGGAATGAAATTTCTATCATTTAACTGCAGATTTCCTTAAAAATGAATAAGTGTTTGAAATAAATTAATGAATAAAACAGATATTTTTCTGCTTGGTGGTGTTTTTTTTCCCTTTTTTTTAAAATTCAGCAGCTGTTTCCTGTTCTGAGACACATCCTTTCTCTTACCCAAATTATCTGAATTAAACTTCAGGAGTCAGGAGAAAAAGGAACATTTTTAACACAGCTCCACCTCAATGCATTTCCCGTTCAGGGACCACAATTCCTCCTCTAAGGACTTCTCTCTCTCTCTCTCTCCTCTCACAAGGAGGTTACCTGAGAAGGGGCAGGATTTTCTGAATTTCCAATATTGAAATTCAGCAGACATCACCATTTTCAATGCAGCCATTAGGAAATACAAAAGCATAAAAGACAAAAACCTCAAATCCCACGTTCACAATCCCATTCAATAATATGGTCAGCCAAGTACTTACAGCAATGCAATGAATTTGACAAACCTTCCATACCTCTTTGCCTCACCCATCCTTCCAAGAGAGCCAGAAAAAAGGTCTTTAAGGCACTCCACACACCATCAAGTTAAAAAGAAACAATTTCAAATCAAATGTATGTTTTGGACAAATCACTAGCACAAATCCCATCTTATTGAAAGCCATTATTTATGGTCATTTATCTCGGATACAGAAGTCCTGCACTGAGAGACAGGGCTCTGGGGGTACTGACACACCCTCAGCCAGCACACACACCAATAAAATGCAGCTAAAAATGTTACACTGTTCATTTAACATCCATTTACCACAAGATTCCCCATCTGAAATGGGCAGGTGTTCAAAGTATCATCAGTTAAAGTTTATGGACTGCTATAATGGGCTATCCATACCTGTCTAGGACATTGCCACCTCCATCAGAATAGAACTGAAAATGAGCAACAGGCTATAGACATGAAGGATTTGTCCCTTCTCAGGATTAATTATGTCAGGTGAGTCATTACACAGGGACCAGCAGCAAACATTGGTGACACAGGACAGTTTCCAAGTGATTAGTTTTTGGATGCATTACTCAAATGAACAGACCTCACTTGGCTGAAACACCTTTAAAAGATCACATTGGGAAGGAACATGTGACTTCTGATCATAAAAATTAACCCCAGCGAGAGAACTATTGTTGTTTTTTTTAAAGATGAATTTCTAATTTGGAAAGAATGAAAGGATTAGCAAACATCAAGGCACTTGAACCTATTTTTCCTCCTATGATAACATTTGTAACTTTTGGCCTGTCTTATCTGTTTGAGGGAGTTCCATTAGGAGAGCATAAAGGTTGTGCTGCTCTTCCAAAACAGAGGCACTTTTAATGGCAGTTTGGGAAACGTGGCCTTTTGTACCTGCCTAGATTGGCTATAAAAGCTCCCTGTCAACTGACAGCAACATCAACGTCAGTGCACACAAGACTGATGGTCTCCATATGAACAATTCTTCCTGCACTATTAACTGCCTATGGCCTCTTTTGGGTTTTGAAGAAACATCATTTTAAAAGCAGTAAAACAGCATTTGTTCTTTTTTTTCTTTTTCACTGGAAGTAAGCAACATTTAGAGGTGACACTAAAGGCACTCAGAGTTTACAGTACTGGAACTTCTGGCTGACAGTTCCATCTTTTATTTATTACAACTGAAAGCTACAAAATTGGAGTAATTTTAATGAATACTTTTCTCGTGGCCTCAAATTTGAGCTAATCAGAATTGCAAACTGGACAACTGAGGACGAGCTCTGCTAACAGAACAAAGTTATTAGTTTTCAGCATTAACTAGGAAGTATGACCTAAATCAGAGCCCATCCCCTGAACCCTTGGTGTCAGTAGTTTAACCAGAATCACAGAGCGGAATCAAAAAGAACCTCAAGTTGTAAGGGACACCATTCCAAGTCCCTTCTTGGACTTCCTAAAACAAAATCATGTGACTCGGAGCATCATCAGACGCTCCTTGAATCTGACAGACTTGGGACTCCGGAAAGTCTCCCACTGCACTTGTCTGTTCCCTAATATACGTAGGGCTGGAGACAAAGGAAAACCAGTTCAGTCCATCTCCACCGCCTTCTTCAAGGTGGTGTCAAACTAAATGCAATGAATGCCAACCCCCCTGACATCTCTCCTCACATCAGCACTAGGGCATCTCAAAGTGTCACATTTAGGGACAACCATGGCCAATTATAAAGGTCATACCAGTTTTATTTGACAGAATTTCTATTTGTTGTCAGCAAAGCCACCCAGCCAAGACCTCGGTAGGTACTTGTCAGGAGCTCAGGCTTAAAATCTGTCTTTGCCTAACCCAGGAATAGCTGGATTTTTTTCTGATAGTTTTTTACACCCTGCACATTCTGAAAAGGCAGACTGTACAGATACATGGTATAAGTGCACCTTGGAACCAAAATATCCCCTTGTGTTAGTCAGTTAATCCAAACACAGTTCATATTTTATAGTTACGTTTCCATCCTCTTTGTAGTGCTGACAGACAATGCAAACCTTCACCTGTGACTTGCAGCTCTGTCAACCAGCCCACGAAACTGAAATAGCTCTTTCTTTTTGCCACTTTCGCTGTTACCATTCTAGTTTGCTGTTGTGAAACTATCATAAGCAGCAGATAAACTGCACATTCTGATTCCACATAAAACTAGAGACACCAGGAACAAAAGCTGAATGAATCTTGTGGCAAAAATGTCAATCTATTCCCAAAATTAAGGGGATGCTGAGGACCTGTGAATAATTGAATCAGCTGCAGAAGCCTCATAGGTATAATTTTCCACTTCTGAAAAAAAAAAAAACAACCAAAAACCCAGCAAAAAACCCCATCAAAACCTAAGAATAAACTAAGACAAAAGTCTTCAGTAGTGATTTCTCAGATACTACTTGACCAGAAATGCAAATGTGGCTCAAAACTGCCCCTACAGACCATCACCTCCCCCTGGCTCACAGGTGTGGAGTTTGGTCAGTAAGTACACTAAATGTATAATAAATCTTGATGAAGTAGAAACAGTTGTGGGAACTGAAATAAAGCAGAAAATGCCAAAGTGTGCAAATATTTACTAAACAAGCAAAGAGCAGCACCTTGCTAAGACAGAGGCAAATACTTCTCATTTTGCATTGTAAGAACTTTGCATATGGACGTAACTCAGTCCCCAACCCCGTCCAGCTGCACTTGAACTGTGAAAAACACTCCCTGAATCCCCCAAGGGGCTCCGGAATTAGAATATTAGCATACAAAATGTAATTTCCTTTCCATTCCCATATCATGTTATTTACAGTGGCAGAACAGAGCATAGTTTCTTGGAAAAGGATGGCACTGTCCCTTGTTAATTGCTGCACTGGGGGGTGGCTGCTGACATGCCTTGCTTGCCTGGGCACACACATAGCTATATATATTTATATATGTATATATCCGTGTGTGTATGCATAGATGTCCACATACACCAACAGCCCTAAATCAAGCTGTAAATGCAGACACTTAGAGCTACATCTACCTAAAGAAATTGCTGTCACAGCTTTCACAGTAACTTCACTGATTATTCTTTAGAAAACCCTTCGGTGCCAGGACAGCATTTACTGTGAATTATTAATTTTTCTGCAAGCTATTTATTTACTTCAAACAAACATCCCTCCCCCACCACCCCCCCAAAAAAAAAAGAAAACCAAAAACCAACAAGCCTCCAACAAAAAAGCTCAAGTCTGTGTTAAATATATAACCCAAAAGTGATGTTATACAAACAGTAACTAGATTAAACACAAGAACATGTGCAGGTACATCCCTTGATTGAAGTGTTCATTTAATATAATTTGAGTATCTGAAATATTCTGCTTACTTGATTAGAGTAGATTGTTTGCATTTTGATTTATTGCTTCAAGATCAGTATTCATTAAGTCACTTAATATAAAGGCACCCTTACAGCTGCTACCCTATTAAAGGTAATCATTTTTTCCCATTCCTGTTTATAGCACAGTCCCTGTTACAACAAAAGCAGTCTGGAGTCATCCATTAATCACAACCACAGTTTCTGAGTGCAAGTATCTTCCACAGCAATTCTTGATGGTGAGGGATTATGTCATACACGGGAATTACAAATTCTGTTTTGTCTCCAAAATTCAAATTACTGGGCTAAGTATGCAGGTGGGGCACTCACATTTATAATCTTTGACCAAAAGTTTCAAAATTGCTTTCCTAGCAGTGTTTTAATCCTGTATTTTTGGCTCCTAAGTAAGGGTGTGTTTTCACTCAAACCAATGTACGGAAATCAATGCAATTTCTCTGTAACTTGAATACAATTTCTTTAAATTCAAATTGCAAACATAGCATTTTACCTTTCAGCACCATTGGCCAAAGACTAACCTGGTTCAATGCTTCTGGCTGGTCTAATTTTGCATTTATTCTTTGCCCAGTACCAGAAAGGACAGACTAACCCTGTGATAATGGCATGTAATTAACTGAACCACTGGCCAAAAGAGATTATAATACTAATACAGTTATAGTATGTGCTCGTCCCTTTTGTTATCTCCTTTCTGGAAGGTCAGTAAGAAAAGCATCACGAGACACAAAACATACAAGATTTGACACACACCAAGTTGGGCAAATTGCTGTGAACTTGTTTTGTGGCAGTTTATTCCATGTTACCAACACTGGCTCCACTCCATCCAAACACAGGACACTGGAAACCGTGCAGGAGACAACTCTTAGCTTTTACAGACACTTAAGTAATTAGCAGCTGTTAATTCAGCCTGATTAGCAGTTCTTCTAGTATTAGTCAACACAAAGGTTAGCAGTGCTCCCTTTTGGATGTATAGAGCCCAGCCGTAACTGACCTTCAAGCCGTCTTCAAATACTTACTTTTATTTTTTTAATGATGCTATTTAGTCGTAGGAAAAACAGGCTTTGGTATATTCCACAATCATATCAACAAATCAGAAATGCAAAAGTAATCAATGCCATTTATCAAATCCCAATCATAAAAGTATTACCCGAAAAATCCAGTATTATGTCCTTATACAAAGGATTTTTTCCTGTTGCTGGATAATGCCATTTAATATCCTGATACTTCTAAAAAATTAAAATAACCCAAGTTTTGTTATACTTCTTCAGTGGTACAACGCAACACTATTTCAAAGTGCTTCCATCAACGCTAATGTGTCTGTTTGTAATAACATCATGGTCATTCTGAGATGCAGCACTTGCACTCTGAGACTGCCCCGTGCTGTTTGCCAAGACATTACGCAGCCCAGCACAGCTCCCTTGCTCCTGGATATAAAAGACTTTTTCATAAACTCTTCATAGTATCCATTTAAATATCCAACTTTATACATTGTTACACTTATTTCTTCTCTTTCTGTGGTTTCTATCGAGAATCATTACAATTAATAGAAAAAGTTCGATGGCCTCCAAGGGATTTCATCTATTCATCTTTCCCTTCTGTCAAGAAATGCTGATGTTTAAAGGAATCGTGTTCCTTGTTCTGTGTAGCTTCATTAAAACTACTGTGGCACAAGCACTTCAAAGGCACAAGGTTTTTAAAGCTCTGAGGAAGCTCGGAAAAAGTTTTCCTGGTAATATATTAAAAATAGGTATTTTTAGTATAATAATGCTTCAGCAAGGTGCTGATAAGGTAGAGGAGATAATAAGAGAATGTGGTCAGAGAAGCACAGCTATAGAACAATATCAGCCAAGGCATCTCGGGACTCAAAGGCAGAAGCTTCACTCCCCATTCTGCACTTGGAGAGTATCTGAGTAGACAATGCACTGCTAAATTAACAACTCATTTCAACTGAAACAATAATACATGTTCAGTCTTAGTCCAGTGAAAGAAGACAAATCATAGGTAAAGTCACTTGCAGATAAGTCACCTTACAGCTCACTTTTTAACCTTGACTCAAACTGGAGAGGGAGGAAAGAAAATAAATGAAAGCCATACATTAAGACCAGAAAACAAGCTCATTTCTTCTGTAACCTCTTCAATCTGGTATGTTTGCTCAATTCTGAAATAACCTTGTATTATTTTATAATCAAATCCATTTTATTTAAACAACTACACAGTGACCAAGGCAAGATGCACCTGGGCTAAATAATGGCAAATAGGATCTTTATTTCACCTTAAACAGCTCCCATACTGCTAAAACACTGTGAGCAATTTGTAAAGCCAAATGCTCAGAAATACAGTCCATTTTGTTCCTTGTTAAATGAGCATTTAATGTAAAAGTAAAATGTTTGGAAAAGGAAAGATTTCCTACCTAACACCTACCGAGAAGGTACAAACAGACAAACCATGTTCTCTGTAGTATGTTTTGCTCAGAATTTCATACCATGCACAACTGGTGCTTTACTCATCCATTACACTACTTTGCAAACTTTTAATTGCAGTTTTTGAATATGTAATTGATACACAGATCCCACCTGAACACAGATGTAGGAGCAGAACTGACACAAGGGTATAAAAGAGTTAAAATCACAAGTTAAACACCTGCACTTCTGCTTGTCTAAACTCCTTTAATATAGCAATTTTCAAACACACCATGTGTTTGAGATGATAGAGCACAGAAACCTAAGTCACACTGGTTTACTGCTGCAGAAAAACCCTTTTGGCACTAAGCATTATAAAGAAAGAAAGTATGTGGTATTGCATTTTTCTCTTTTTACGCTATTTCCCCCACCTCTCAATTAATCAACTGCATTTTGCCTTATATTTATTAAAATAAAAGGTCATGCACTATTTATTCCCTGAGCAAAACAGTAAACTGGCATTCTCTGGTGCCAAGGACCATCAGCAACCAGCCAGACCTCACTCATAAGTATATAAATGCTTTCCAAGAGGCTGCTTGAAACACACACACACAGATATGGGCATTATTTCTCTCTCTCCTTCTTCTAGTTGCTATTTCCCCAAGATAATGTCATGCATAAAGGCTTTTCCATCCCAGCAGAGCTGTCACCTGAGAACACCAGGCTGAAATCTTCACTTACATTTGGAGCCATTATTCGAAGGCATCAAGAAATTTCTCCTATAACCCCAAATAAGCAGCAATTCTTCACTGAGCCATTTTTCACATCTCAACTCTAATTCCAAATAAGCCTTTTAAATCCAGCAGGTGCCCTCATGGCCTGTCCCAAGGTTTCCCCTGGGCAGTACTGGAAACAATCCACAGAGCTGCTCCAGTTCCTGAATAAATGAACAGAAAGTGTGCATGCCATTTGTCTTCTTACTGTTTCAAATTATTCTCCTGTCCATGCAAACTAGACAATTCTTTAATGAAAAAAATAATAGAGAGCAGCTTTATTAGCCCAGGATATGGAACACAGTGCTGTGCATTGATGACACAAGCAGCATTACTTCCAATTTCAATCTAGCACAAACAGAATGATAGATTTTCTGTACAAATTTTGGAAGGGTAGTTGCTTGTCCACTGTGTAAGCTTTGAATTTTAGCACATCCTTCAGAACATGTTGCAGCTCTGCCTTCTTTTGCTTAAGCTTTGAATTCCCACAGTGACGGGTGGAAGAGGACAAGTCTCCCCCCAGTGATCTGACATGGACTTCATTTCCATATTCGCTATTTAGCTGGTCCTTTTATCCAGCTCTTTTCTTCAAGATGATTCCTACATATTATATTTGACCAGTATCTTGAATTTTTCTTTGATATTATTTGGGAATTTAAGTTGTCAGAGCACTAGATAAATCATGACACAATTAGGGGGCTACAGCCCATCTATGTCAAATTCAAGAAGCAACCAAGGCCTATATTCTTCTTCGAACACAAAAGCCATCAGTGCCGTAAGTGTAATGAAAACAGTTCATTTTTGTTCCCGTAAATCTCTATTTGAAGCTTTTATGCCACCTTCTCAACCATTTATCTCTCCTAGAAAGTCCCTTACTCTCCTAGCTACATGAATCTGAAACTGTTCTGAGAGAGCACCCAGGGAGGCTCAGAGCGAGCACCCAGGGAGGCTCAGAGCGAGCACCCAGGGAGGCTCAGAGCGAGCACCCAGGGAGGCTCAGAGCGAGCACCCAGGGAGGCTCAGAGCGAGCACCGGTCTGAGGCCACAAGGCAGGGGGATTGTCACTGCAAGGTACATGAAGAGAAGAAACCCACGGCACATCAGAAGAACAAAGTCTGAAAAGACTTGATGATTTCCACCTCCGAGTGTAGAGAGGCTAACTGGAAAGGGTGTGCGCTTCCCACTGGCATCTCCATACAATCTTTATCCTTTCTAAACTAAGATTTCCTCTTTGTTTTTTTCCTGTCAAGTTTTGTTCTTCTCTGAGCATGACCAGAGCATTGAGAGGAGCCCCCTCTCGTCCCACAGCCAGGATTCATTTCTTATGGCAACAGAGATGGGTTTCTGAGAGCGGGACACAAACATTTTCCTCAAATATATCAGGACTGGCAATCTGCACATGGAAATGCTGCGAATTCAGATTCTGTGCCTGCCTTCCAGAATTCTAGATTTCAGTTCTCATTTTTCTCTCTGTCAAGACACCAAATGATGACCCTGCACAGCACTAGGTTGGCCTGTCTATTGGTGAAACTCCAGATCCACTCCACAGTAGAAAGGGATCTTGCAGTTACGATCTCTGCTGCTCAGTGCAAGGCAAGGATATTCCTAGAAGAATTTCACACTGAAAAAATAAATCACATTTTAAGTCATGTTTGACCCACAGGCAATTCACCTCTTGGATGAACTCTTGGATGGATCAACCATGCAAAGCCAATGGGGCTAAAAGGCAAATCCCCTCTAAGGCTGCACGNGGGGAAGTTTACTATGAATTTTCATCTTATTACCAAATTTTCTTCAGAGCCATAAAGAAGGTTATGGGTAAGACTTTGAAGAGCACCAGAAAGCTCATCCTGTTGTCTCAGAAGATTGAGGAAACCGCCCCCTACTTCAACCCTTCCAAGACTTCCTAGCATGTCTGAGCACCCAGAAAACAACACTGAGTTTGATTTAGCATTAAGTACCTTTCAGAACATCTGCATATTTTTTACACAAAAAGCAGGTGTTTCCAATTCCAGTCTCCAAGTTAAGTTATGCTGCTTGTCCTAAAATCTGGATCTGACAAATCATTAGTATATTTTAATTCTGGCAGACACCCCTTCATTTATTTAGACTTTTTTTGTTTGCTAACTCAGTTGAATAAGCTGCCTATGGTTTTATAGGGTGCTGCTCAACAGCAATTCTGTGTGAGCAACTCCTCGCTACATTTAGATGTCCACTCACGCATGCCTACAGACATAAAAGTTTCATAAATTAATACATTTTCAAGGTGACTTTCTTTAAACAGCTCAATTCAAAGATAACAATTTTTGCCTTCTGGCACTTACTCTAGGAAAATATTCATTTTGCATGACTCAGTCTGTGTAAAAGGCAAAAAGATGCCACTACTGCTTTTAAAAAAAGAGTTGGGGATAAAAGGAAAGGAAGTTACATATTTTCTAAATTCCTCTGTAGAGGCTGTCATGGGAAATTCACTCAGTAACTTTAACTAGATAAAACCTCTAGGTCAGCCTTGGCTCAGCTCAGCAAAGCTCCATGCCACTCGGGCAGAGGCAGAGAATTTTTCAGGTTATCTTTGCTCACTCCCTTGATCCGTGTGTTCCTCTTGGAAGGAGGTTCCATGGATGTGGAGCAGAACAGCTCTGAGCACACATCACAGGGGTGGCCACAGCCCTGCCAGGGCTCCCTGGGACTGCCAGCAGCACCTCCTCCTCAGGTGGCTGTTCCCAAACAGACACACAAGTGCATAAACTTGGGAAGCAAACACAGCTCTGCAGCCAGGCAAGGACAATGGCATCTTTTCAGTCACACAATAAAGCTGATATGAGGCTCACTCCTGGAGAAAGGCACAGAAAGCACAGCTTAACCTTCTTTAATGCCTACAAACTCACAGGGAGAAAAATAGAAACAGATTTCAAACACACATAGTTTGGAAATAGGATGAAAGAAGGCATCAATGTTGGATTGCATTCTCTCTTTTGCACCTAAAGGCCCCAAACTACAGAACACAACATCCATACAATGACATAACATTTAGGTTAATGGAGCTAAGGCTAAAAATGGCAAAGCACAATTCAGCTGACAAGTTGGCATTGAAATTAATTCCTTGGCTTCTGCATCTGCTGCAGAACTTGTCTTTCTGATATTTTTGTTTGAATTAAGATGCTACAAAAGTGAAAAAAATAACTTGTATTCTTGGGAGCATTGAACTTGTTCTCACCCTTTGTGAATGTCGCTTGCAGAGGGCACTGGTGCTCCTGGTGTCTCTATTGCTGCCTGAGCTCACAGCTTTCTGCTCCCTTCAGGAGGCATTTCATACACTCACTAAGTGATGTGTAGGTACTTCTGAAAACAGCCTCCAATACGAATGAGATTTCAAGAGGAAAACTCTGAACTACTGCACCAAGGTAGATGAGATGGGAAAGACATACAGGAACATCGACATTATACACACACTCTTATTGCATATGTCAGTGTCCTAGTATATATGCATGTGTACATTAATTGCATATATATACACATTGTTAGCACTCATTCCATGATGAAATGTGTGTTTGTGACACACTGTAGTTGCCAGACAAGCACAAAATTAGAGTGACACAGACTGTGAATTATTAAATGCGACATTCACAGTAAGTCTTATTTTCTCATTGTGTACCACAAGTCATTGAAAACCATTAGCTCTAAGGAAATGATACCACAGAAAAGGTTAGGAAAATGGTGCAGAGACTACATGTGGGAAAAAGGAAAATTTGTATGTAAATTGTGAGACAATGTTCTTATACACGTGAGAAGCACATTTTAGACATCTCTTCAAATCCAAAAACTGTTTTCTCTTTATAGCTTTACCCATTTTGTTAAACACAGATTTGAATCCCCCCCACACTGCTGGAAACCAGCTCTACTGCAGACAAAACACACATGCAACATTCTATGTTACGTAAATATTGTGAAGATACAAGTTTTTCTGGCAGTTCCCTTCCAGTTTCCCTGTAGGCAGGGTTAGAGCCAATTTCCCTCTTCTCATTTAGTGAAGTTTAATTTTTCCTATTTAAAGGGCAAGGGAAACAACAGACTTCTGAGAGGTATATATCTAAACTAGAAATTTTTGCATCTATTACTGGCATCATTCCTGCATTTAATGCACATGTATGTTCTATATACAGTTGTTCCTGTCTGAATTTAACTTTAGAGGAAAAGTCCTCATGATCACAGTTCTGTGTGCCTCAAAAAGAGAGCACCAAAGAAGGCAAAGAAAAGGGATGTTAATGGAGAGATTAATCCACTAGAAATAATTACACAGGTCACCTTTCATTTTTAGTATATGTAGTCCTTTAACAACTATTCAGAGAATAAGACTTATGCTTATCAGAGTCCTATGATAATCATGCCAAGAAATTAATTGCTAAGAAATAAATATACTGCTATAACTAATTTCCATATCCAGTTCATGGATTTTTATTTTATTCCTTTTCCCCCAAGAAATCGGTGTACTCACAGATTTCCCTGAGAGTCAGATTTTCATCAGAGTTCAGCTCTCATTTTGGCACCCAAAGGATAGCCAGACTTTGATAAGAGCTCAGTGCCTTGCAGAACAGGAACTGTGAGGAGTGGAGCTATTTTGAAAATCAAGCAGCTGCTGTGTAGGCTGGGAATATGAAATGCTGGTCCCGAGCTCTTTAAAAACCTGGCCTTACCTAACGAACAGCATAATAAGCGAGAATCCTAAATGTAGCAAATTACAGTTTCTTCTGCAACGTCCTTTGTCCTCCTGCAAACTTGCTTTTTCAGAGCATGTCAAGAACTTGGCATTACCATCATTGCCAGCAGCACCTCGCTGCCTCCAGGTACAGCTCTGACCTCTTCTTCGAGGGGCAAAAAGGTGACTTTTCTTTACCTGATTCAACAGTGAACTTGCCTCATTACTGGTACTATTAGAATTTTAAACCAAAATAGTAGTTAGCATTTGACTCAGAGTGTCACACCAGTGTCACCCCAGTGGTCACTGTCCCCTCTGCAGGTACAACCTTCACAGTCTGGGAAAAACAGACACTTAGCTCTGAATATCCTTCATCAACAGCATTTGTGCCCTCACTCTCTCAAATTATTTTAAACTTTATAAAAACACATAAATGCTAATAATTATTAATACAGAGTTACTTTTCTGCAAAGTAATAACCTCCCAGTCATCTCAGATAAAGAAGAAGCAGCCCAGCAGTGGGGTTGGGGCTTTGCAGACACTCCCATTATTCACACTGTGTACAGTGCACAGGCACCACCTGCTCTTCTCATACACTTGACTCTCACAATTTATTTACAATCCACATTGCCATTCACACTATAAAACCCCTCATTCCATCACCACTTGGGCTGCACAATCAACTCAAGCATTTTTCTAAAACTTGCTTTCCTTTCAGACACTTTTGGGCAAAAGGCTTTGGTTTTGAAGGGTTTTTTAAATGAAGAATTACACTATCAACAAATGGTTGCAGAAACCTTTTGATAACTTGGGTAATTTAATCAAGCTCACATTTTTCCACAGGTTTTCATAATTTTTTTGGTCTCTTTTTGGAGATGAAAGAGTGTGGCTTATACAAAACACTCCACCAATTTATATGGTCTGCAAAAGGCCTCAGCAATTTTGTAAAGACTGCAAAAAGGTGTCCATATGCGTAAGCCATCAAGAGGAGAGACAACCCTGATTCTTACCCATGGAAGATAAAAATCTTGAAAAAAACATGTCAAGAGAGACCTCTAGAGATGTGTAATCTGTGCTTTAAATCTTTTTTCCAAGTTATTGTCAAAAGAAGCTCAGATGAAGTTTCAATTTAAAATCCTAAATGCTTCACTTGGATGGCACCAACACAACCAATCTTATAAGTTCAGGCAATAAAGTTGGGTTTATGAAACAGCCCCGTGAACAAATATTTTGAAGAGAGTTTAGATTTTCTTGGTTTAAAACATGAAAAGTCTCTAAACAAATCATATTAGCAAAATTATCACCACAACTAGACAACTACATCCCTCATGGTAATTTTAAATATATTTTAAATTTAATTCCAGTTGTCACATAAACAATTACGTGCATTTTGTAATCATGCATCTCTAATCAACTTTGGATCCCAAATTACATTTGTCTGGAAAGTTTCAAGCATTTCACTGCACAGTCATGAACCAGACCCTTTGCAGGGATGTGGAAACAGGTTCAGTGCTATATAATTGTTCCAACACAGGAATCAGAACTATCCTTTCAATTTGCACCACAGACATAGCATGAAAAGGATTTGGGAAGCATTCCTCCTCCAAAAGCTAAGAGGAAACTACAATTCCTCCAAACATCAGGACGATGTAGATGAAGTTGAGCATTTCAGCCCCTTTGCAGTGGTTCAGGCTCACTTGTGTCCCTCCCAGCTCTGTGAGCGTGTCCATGTGGGGACCAAAGCCCTGGAGATCCCCAAAGCCAAACACTCCCTGCAGCCACACCATCACAGCTCCTCCTCCACCTCCTTCCATCAGTGCACCCCTCTTGCACACCCACTGCTCTAAAGTTAATTTGAAGTCACAAGTGTTGCTTATTAATTCACCACTTCCCCCCTCCTTTCTCTTGACAATTAGTTGTGATACGTAAACTGAATTTTAATACCAAATTACAAGAGTGATATGCAAGTGACACACTCTAAAATGCAGACTTTCTCTTTTCTTTCAGGTAAAATTGAGCTAATCTGCTCTGACAGAAGAGGGCTCTTTGCAACCAGCTAGTGAGTCTCCCAAATATGAAGCAGTAACCCAAATGTCAATTACTTTTCCAACAGCAGACAAATTGCTGGCACACTAATGCAATTTAAAGACAATAATTAGATAACAGGACTACAGAGTGTACCAGGTGACAGAGTTGCTGAGATAATAGAATCTAGTGTCCTACTTCTTAAATATTAACATCATTCCATCTCAGTCAATCCGTTTATGGTAATTTTAAAAGGGCAAAGCAAATTCTTTTTATTGCTAATAATATTGTGCTTCTCCAGCATTAGCTTTGAAGGTTAGCAATTTACAGGGTCAAACCTTAATTCTATTATTTCCATTTTATTTACTTTTCTTTTTAAATCTCTCCTCTTTGAAGTCTTTTCCTATTATAGAGATTTTAAGGCCCTTGATTAAAAAAAATGAAACCCTTGAAACAGGAGTTCACTGTGCTCAGTACAAAGGAGCCACTTTCATCACAATCTGTTTATTATACCCATTTACAAATTCCCAAACTTTTTCTACCCTCACATTCTATTATAATCTCATTCTCCTCTAAGTGATTTGGTTAACTGTATGTCAGGTAATCCAGGATGCCATGTAACATGTCCATGATTTTTCCAAATAATCCCAGTCAAGTGGCGCTCCATAATTATTCTGGGCAGAAGAGACCTCACTGCTTCACTCACAAGTGCCCAGATCACTAAATTTCTGTTTGCATCACCAATTTATATTGGAATATACTTCCCCCCACCACCAGTCAGCTGGGGGACACTTGCTTTCAACATAGTCTGTAATTCTTGGTACCAGACTTCCTTTCATCCATACAACTAATGCCCACTGACATACTGAAATATCTCCACCCTGATCAGAAAGACCAACTCTTGGGCAAGAGAATAACATTTAGCTTCTCAACTAAGACCTTCACAAGAATGCACACTTTTTAAGTTTTCAAGTGAAAAAAGACAAATGTAATCATAATCCAGACCATGAGATTCCATGTTTCAAAACATCCTTTTTCCCCAACATAAACAAAATAAAAGCTTGAAGGGCTTTGTTACCAACAGCCAAATCAGCTGATTTTCAGAAATATTTGTGCCAGTGTCCCAAAGCCATCCTTGTACCTCTCAGCTAAAAAACAAGCCTTGTGAAATGCAGTTTTACATGTTCTCAAGTGTTTCCTAACAGGCTACAGTCAATTGGACTGGTTTGGGTCCTTAAGCCTACAGCACTTCCCTTTGGGAATACTCAGCTTCAATCCCATGACATACTGGTTTGCTACATGCTGTGGGGTGGGCAGAGGAAAAGGAAAATATAAATACAGCAAAACACTGAGATAGTTCTTTCCTAGTACTGCAGGTTCTGGGAGCATAAAATACCTGAGGAGTCCTGTTCATGTATCATTGTGATACCTTGTAAAACAGACTTTGCTCACTGTTTGTCATACACAAGTACTATTTTTGTTTTTTTGTGTGTCCTATGGGCTACACTGAAGCAGAAGACAGCAAAAATTAACATCTTGACTGGAGTTGTTACCCTACTGATAATGACAGCAATATATAAGGCACCACCTGTAGCTTCTCAGTTAATCTGAAACTCTGATCAGAAATACATTACTACCTGATAAGGCCATATAATCTCTACTCATGAATCCCCTGTTATTGCATGTGCATTTTGCCTACACTGGGAAACAGATGTGTGGATATCTGACCGATTTATCCTGACATTACCTCAGTATTTCTTTCCCACAGGACAATTCTTGTTCATTTTGACCAGCAATGGATATGGATTTGTGAAACCAGCAACATAAATGATGGTCCCATTCTGAGGATTTGGTATCTCCGACTGAGGGGCATTAACAGCTGCAAGAACAGCCAAAACCCTAAAAACCCCTTGTGTATTATCTCAGAGCCCTGTGACAGAGCCACAATTCCAAACTGAAATCAAGTCTTTTGGAAAGAACAGAAACACTAAAACATGTACAGGGTAACTCACCCTACAACAGGCAAAAAAATATAAATCTGGACATTTTTATATACTTTAAACACAGAACCCACACTTCGTTTAAAATGAGATTAAAACTGTCATGTCTTCAATAGAGGTGGCAAACAAGAAGAAGCCTTCATGGTGAGCATTCATCTCTCTGGGATTCATGAGCCCCCTTGGCTGTGCCTGTTCATCACACAGGAAAATTCTCAGCTCACAACACATTTTGAGAAAAGTTAATATCAAAGCAAGTCAACAAACCTATTCACAATTCCATGGGGCCTGATGGGATTCATCCCAGAGTTTTGCAGGAGCCAGTGGATGTTGTGGCAGGAGCCTTCTCTATCACCCCCCACGGGAGGCTGAGAAGGTCCCTGCTGATGGGAAACTGGACAACATTACTCCAGCTTGAGGAAAGCCCTGGGGACCTACCTGGGACATTGTGAAGGTGACACTGGATAACACTGAGAGGCATTGGAGTCACTCTCTCAGGAGCTCAGCTGGGAGCAAAGCCCACCCTGCTCTGGGTGGCTCAGGTCCCTCCCCAGGGCACTCCCATATCCCAGGGATGTGGAGTGGGAGCCTCTCGTGTCACACTCACAATGCACAAAATAGATGAGACATTAGAGAAAGCAGAGAAAATAGAGTCTGTAAAAATAAATTGCAGAAGAGGCTGAGAAATGGGCACTGCTATGTGGAGAATACTTGGAGCTGACATACATTTATAGCCCAGGCTTGTATAATTTTAAATCTACTGCTTTTAATAGCGAAGTGACAAAAACAACAAAGAAGGGACAGCAGGAAGGCATATAAAGAAAGTTACCAGGGCAGCAATTAGAAAAGGGATAACTTACTGAAAGGCATAACAATGCGCAATATGTGTTAATAACACACTGTATAATGTAAGAACTTATATAATCCCAATCCTAAATACCTACAGGAAAAAAACCCCAGCGATCAATACCATTCCTTATACATCTTTCCAGTAAGTGAACCCAACAGACAACCTTTCCACGAGCCTTCTCAGTTCCATACATATTCAGACTGATAAATCATTATTCCTCCCTCTAAGCACAAGGGCTTTCTTATTTCTTAGGGATAGGAAAAAAAACTTTTTTGGACAATGAAAAATTCTGTCTTTATTCTTCTTCCTGCCCCTTTCCACACAACCCCTACTCTGTGGGCCAGGATAACGAGAATCAAATACAAATGAAATAAAGAGACTTCAATCTACTTCCATAAAGAAAATAAAGGCTTTTTTTTCCTTGCAATCCAACATATTTCAAAAAGGAAATAGCTTCAGGACTTGCATGCTTTTAGAAGTCTATGTCTACTTCTGTCATGGTAGTCTAAGAAAATCCCACTCCTTAAAATGAAACAGTTTGAGTTACATTGTTTTCAGTATTTGCCCTACCCCATAATCTCTTTTTTTTTCCAAATACTTCATAAATAACTCTTCTTCTCATTAAATACTCCTGTTTTCTGCCTCTAAAATGTAAAATTTTCTTCATTCTATATTTCTAAAAGCATAAACCACTATAAGCTATTTCTAGAGGTCTTTGTAGCTCTACATACTATGAACACTCCTACATTCTCCCTAACTATTCAGTTCTGAAATAATAAAGCCTCTTTGGAAATAATAAAATAATCAAATAATGGGTGCCTTCATACAGAGGAGTTACATCAAGGATTTAAACTGTACTTACATTTGTGCACATATTCTCTCCTTTCAGTCTTTCCCTTTAGATAATTAAAACAATCTTGCCAAAGCCCTTGCTGGATGGTACAGAACACAGCCAAGAGAACAACTAAATGAGCTACAACACTGCTTGTTATCCTAAAATAAAGTCAAATCTGCTGTGCCCACTGGGGGTTTAGTCCCTCTGACACACTGCAATTGGGATTTACATTTTCTGTGCTCAGGCAGGCAGGTTAAATTGCCTCCACTGTGACCTTTGTTAGTTCTGCATGCTATTTCTTGCCATGAACACCATGGTCACTACCCTCAGTTCTTTGTTCCCCATTCCTGCTTCTCTGGTGCTTCACAGGATCCCAGAAGGGCTGAGGCTCAAAGGGGCCTCTCAAGATCACAGTCCATCCCTCCTGCTCAGGGCAGGGGCAGCCAGAGCACTTCTAAACAAACCGAGCAAGCCTCAAAGATCAAACTCCAAAATCAAATTCTGAGTAGAGAAGAAACCAAGGGAGAGAAACCACAGCTCAGGGTGCCAGGACAGCCACGGGAGACACACTGAGGATGGCACTGATGGAGTCTGTGGGTGCAGGACCCACATGTCCCCTTTCTACAGCACTTACTGCAGTGAAATGCTGGTGCCTGGAGCTGGCAGGACACTCTGCAGCCATTTGAGCTGTTACTTTAACATTAGCTATCAGGGTCTCATGTAGTCAGCAAAAAAAAGGAATAAGAAAAATAAAGGGTAGATAGTTAACTAAAAATCAATGTAGCTCGGGAACTGACCAGAGAAAACTCCAGAAGGACTAACGGGGAAAATGGAAATACTCAGGAAAAACTTCTAATGGATTCCATAAGGTTGCTTGGAGAAACCAACATGCAACATGTCACCAGGAAAATACAACTCCAGGGAAAATGGCATAAGCAGCAGTTTGTCCAGTGCAGGAGGAAACAACTTACTTGGCTTTCAGGAACGCAGAACAACTGAAGGAAGGAACCCGAAGGAAAAGGGATGTCGGGATTCTGAAAATCTATGGCAGAGAAAAGAGGGAGAGACAATAATGGATGGTGTAAGGTGGGATGATAAAATGGAGAGCACCGAGGAGAACAAGACGACACAGTGGGAAAACAAAACAGGGATCAGGGTTTACAGATGAATCTGAGCCCAGAATTTATGGAATTATTGTCATAAGATGAAAGAGGGGATAGCACAAACAAATAAGGAGAAAAGCCAGTGACTTCAAACATAAAAGAAGGTAACAGCTGCTCTCCTGTTTCACCAAGTTGGATCGTTTACCACATCCATATTTCAAATAGTAATTAATTAAGTTGTACTGGAGCCAACAACAGCAGGGACTCTTTATTAATGAATGCATAGATCAGACAAACAACTGTGCTGAAGATGAATTTTACTAGTAAACTTAAGCATTACCATTTCCTGTAAGAATAAAGATGCACAAAACAGTGTCTCTGAAGATTTAAAGGTATGACAAGTGAGAATCCAGACAATATTTTCATCAGCAGAAGCTTTTCTATGTGACCATGACTGAACAATTCAAAAGAACTATGAGGTATTGAAATACTTCATGATACAGAAATAACATAGATAATATTTTAGCATTTCACAAGAAAAAATTCAACCAAACCACTCACCAAAAAGCACCACTCCCCCCGACCCAAACAAACCCAAAAAGAGGTATTTTTCTACATCAAGCTGTAGTAAATTGGAACACTTTTCTGAGCATAATCAGAACATCCCGGCTGCTGTTCAATATGCAAACAAGTCTAATTACTCTCTCAGGTCCATACCAAAAATGTTTGACTTCCCTCAGACATCAGTTTTCCTGTTTTACCATTGACTCTGGAACACTGGATTTACATGTCTGGCTGAGCCAATTCAAAGCTCCCAACAAATACAAGAGATGCACACACAGACCTACCTTGCAGGAGATGGGAGAAACAACCTTCCATCTAAACAGTCTTCTGAGCTTGAAACCACCCAGCTGGAGCTTCCCACTGCTCAGTGTACGTGGGCACTCCCCACTTGGTTGGGCAATAGTTACTCCCTATTTTTGGAATTAGGTTCTACTTTCTTGCTCAGAAAGCTCAATTTAGCTGCTATTCCATTCCTTTATTAAGCATCCTTCAACACATTCAGTACCCAAAAATTTAGTCATCATAAAGAAGGAGTTTGGATACCAAACTTTTTACAGTTTCTCTCCAAGTTCTCCTAATCCTGAGTACTGGCAATGAAGTCACCCATACAACTCAGACAAAAGGTCATATTTTGCAGCTTTCTAGGCAGGAAGGATGGAAGGAAGGAGCGAAGGATGGAAGGACCTAACCCATAACTGCTTAGTCACCTAAGCTCAGTACCCAACCACCCAAAACAGAAGCAAGAAGCACAAGAGAACCACACCTGCCTTATTAAACAAGTGTTTGAATTTTGGAGCTAATAAATAAAGCAAGAAGACACATGAGTCACTTCACAGATCAAAGCAAGAGTAAAATTGTGAAGCCACACGACTGAGAGACTGTGGAAAATGACAAGTTCAACTTTCCCATCCCCTTTTAGGACAGAAACAATAATTTCTACCTTGTCCTTAGCTTGGTATGAAAATAACCCACAACTCTGCACACACAGTTCCATGGAACACAACTGTGTGTACCTTCTGTCATTTCTGTTCTGTGAAGCTTTAAATATAAGACTGCTTTTTCCTGTAACAAAGCGTTTCTCTGTGTTATTCTTGCCCAGTATCAACCTGCATTTATTAATTGTCATTTTACTTTCTACTATCTGTGACAACAATTCTGATGAGTTAAAAGCCACCTATTGCTAGTGCCTCTTCCCTCAGGATTATTAGCATTTGTATTTTACCAAGCCCGAGCTCCTCCAGCCAGGATCACAGTCCCTGCAATTCCAGCAAGCCCTGCCCTGCCCACAGAGGCGAAGCAGCACTTTGATTCCCCTTGCACAGGAACACAACTGTGACACTGTAATCAAGGGATCTGCCTGAGGAAACCAGGGATGCTGCTAGGAGAGATTAGATTGAAATCTAAAATCCTTGACACCTCACTAAGTACTCGTGACAAGATTGTGGAGAACGCTGGATCTTTTCACCTTTCTGTAAAAACGCCTGAATACAATCAAAATAGATTTACACCATCTGCACATTGAACTGAAATGGATATGCATTTGCATTTTCCTAGGTTACCTATGCTATTGACTACTGGTATATTAAATATATTTCTAAAGCTGAGCACGACGTGAAAGTATTTTATTAAATACTGTTTAGTTATTTATTGTTATCCTTTGAGACTACCCAGTAATACCCAACAGTATCAAACTCTTAGTACCAACCACCATACAGAAATGGGAATTGCACCATTCTAGACACAAGTATTTACAGCAAACCCTGTGACAGAAGTACTAGCTGGACTAATCCTCCCTTTGACATTTTGGAATATGGGATTGGAAGTCTCTCCAGTTGTTCTCTGATGAGCCACAGCATTGGTGTGGTGGCAGCAAAAAGGGAAGTCTGTGCCTGCACTGCCATCAGATGCAGTGCTGCCAGAGTCATGTCGCAGTTTGAGATTTCCTCTGGGCACGCATCTTCAACACCCAGAAATCCTACAGCAAAAATCCCAACTAATGCACCCCACAGCAGAGCTTTAGGAAACTGCCCTGGAAATAAGAGCTCTAATGACCAGAGTTGCAGGTACTGGAATTTGTAGCTGTGTCCATTAACAGGGAAGTAAAGCCAGATGGGCATGTTTAATTTTCTTTCCCTTTGCTTTGGCATTCTCTGCACAATTCTTGCACAGATCCCCTCAATACTCTCCCCAAATGTTTTGCATAGGCAAGGACATGCTGGCACACAACACATTAATCTTCATCTACCTGTTCCTTGTGCAGTGCCAATAGACACAAAACCCCATAATGAGAGAGGCTATCATTTCCCAGCTCCTAACGTATATCAGGCAGTGGAAAAAGTCAAAAATACCGGTGAAAACAGTTTGTGTCATTACAAATTGCACTGTAAAGATTTTCCTTCCTCCCAACATTTCACCATAAAGGCTGAAAAAACTAGAATAATAATAATAATTTCTGCCATTCAAAATACCCAGAGCCTGGACAGTGCTGTGGCCAGTGATCTGGCCTGGCAAATAAATCAGGAATATAAGCACAGCCACAGACAAATGACAACCCCAACATTTTAATGGAAAAGTTTAGCTCTCTACTTTTTTATCAGATTCAATGTATTACTTCCTGCCAGTAAGGAAGCATCCACTGTGACTAAACTGCACAAAGGCATTTTAAAAAACCACAATCTTTATATAAAACTTTATATAAATAAAATTAATTAATTCAAAAGTCTTAGTAACATTAAGCAAGAGATTCCACTGTAAAAATCTGATGCTAATAGACAGTTCACCCTGTTACTTTTCAAAAAAAAAATGTTTCGAAACAAAGATCTTTTAGATGGCTTCACTTACACCCTAAAGCAGAGAAAAGCTGAGTGAGAAATCAGAACTTATGTTTATCCCCTCTAATAGATTCAAACATATTCCGAAAAAAGTTTTAAGAAATTAATTTTGATGCTGAGTATTCCTCTAAGTGCAATTTTGGATGTTAGCATTGATACATTAGTACATAACAGGGTTATAACTAGTCTTTGCTGCTGCCACCTGAAGACCATCCACACATTTCACCCACACACAAAGCTCCTTTCCAGTTACAAAACTGATCTAAATCATAAATTCATTAATTTTTTCCTCTAAACTTTATCCCCCATCACTGTCTTCAAAGTAAACAGTCCTTTACAACACGATAGTACGTGCATTGTTAATACTTTTTGCTCAGAGGATCAGCCACGTGTAAAGTAGGTGTATGTTCTGTAATTGGCTCCACTCCTTTGCTACAGGGTTAAATGCATGATTTCCTCTAATGGAATGCCAGTGTGGTCTACATCACATTTTCTACTTCATAAAGACCAAATGAGCTGTGACCACAGGCTCCCTAACTTAATGCAAAGTTCACTCGCTGACTTCCGAGTTGAAACTGTCCCTTTCTGCCATGAATCAATAGATTTAAAACAGATTTAAAATAGATTCATGCATCTCCTCACCAAAAGGTTTAATCCCAAGTGACTAAAAAAAGTAGATCTAACTCAGATTTATCACTCTTGGAGCTCACCAGCCTAGAGGTCCTCCATCTCTATGATATACCAAGGAAGCTGAATTGATGGAAAGACACCTACTTGACACAAATCACACATCTGCTTATGTGTCCAGGTACCTCTGTACCTGCTGCTTTCCTCACAGAGCTATGAAATTTTCCTAAAAAGTCTTTTACTGCTCAATATTGCTTTCCTCCCAACATTTAAACAACTGTGTGACCAACAGAATAAACCCACTTCTATGTATATATTCATAAATAAAGAGGCAAAACCCGCATACAACTCTAGCTGAGGATTTCTACAGGATCTCTGCAGCTGAAGAATTACGGTGCCCTTATGTTGAACAAATACAAAACTTCAGAAAACCACCTAAATAAAGCAGATGGCATTAGCAGCCTAATTTGTATTTGGTTTACTGATTTTATTGTATTTTTATATAGCTACCTTAATCTAGAAAATGAGACTAAATAAAATCAAGGACCTGTGCACCTAAAGATTCCACTATGTTTACCCAAATCTTGAAATGTTTCACAGGGAGATGTGAAGTCATTACCATTTTTAATTACTTCAGAAATCTTTACAACCTGTTCCCAGGCTAGGAACATCAGAACATCAATCTCCAGGCTATGTCAGAGTCATGAAAACAAGGAAAAGGATGTGTGGTGGCACTGACAGATGAACAGTAACTCTCCCGGCACCTCAAGAAGGTTTAAGCAGGAGCTCCTGGCTACGTTCAAATACATTTTGCTGAGGGATAAATGAAGACTGCGGAGACAAATTAGAGAACTAAAGGCTCTGTACACACAGAAGTTCCTTTACAATCAGCAGGTGCATGGGAGTTTTTGATGGTCATCTCCAGGACTGAGACTTAGGCCATGTTGTCCTTATCATTGGGATCAAGTAGAAGCAAGAAAAAAGACAATTAAAACAGGATGGATGCCACCTGAGGTCAGGACTAGGATGTTTGTGGACTGAGTAAGGGTTGAAGAACTCTGTTGGTGCTCCTTATGGAGCAAGCTTAAACTTACAGGAATTGGAGGCCCTCCTAGAAAAGAGCATAACTTTATGAGAAATCGACTTTTCAAAGCACAGAACCTAAAATGGGAACTGAAAGCACCAGCCTAAATGCAAAATGGGAACCACAGAAAAATCAATGATTCCAATTTGTAAAGAAAGCACAAATCAAATACTGTTAATATGATATATAAGCACAATATAAACTATTTATACCACACACATTAAGAATAAATTGCTTGAATAAATTCTGTTACTATGAAAAATACTGCAACCAACATGCTGACGTGTCAGGAAGGTGCAAATAATAACCCTGACATTATTAGTACTATATGCTGTTTCCCAATGATTTCCCAGCTTCATCTGGTTTCACTTCAAGCAGCATTTTAAACCCCTTTTTGCATCACTAAACCTAGCTTTGTTTTACTCTTATCATGTAACTCAGACATGCACTCTACTACTGACACTATTACTGTAATACTTCACTGCAAACAAAGAAAAGAGACAAGGCTTTCCATTCCCAATTTAAGGAGGAGTTCATGGTTTCAGCTGGGGCATGTAAATATTGTTGGGTGCTGAATTGTTCTCTCCTCTCAAAGCCAGTGAAAGAACTCTGTGAGAGGGAAAGAAGAATCCCTGACACTACAAAACAGAAAGGGAATGTGTTCTCACCCAAAATAAGGTCAAACCCAACTCCAAGATGAGAGAAGTGTTGTACTGGTAGAAGAACCCAACCTGTTACCAGCACTACTTCCCACCCTGGGCTTTCACACACTCCAAATCATCACCTGCACCAACAGACTGAGAAATTCAAGCCCATATGCCTTCCCTCAGCCTCTCTTCACATTTACTCTGCATAAAAAAAATAATCTTGATTTTAATACTTATTTTTAAAACAACATTATTTTTCAATAAAATTCCAGAATAATATTAAAAGAGGGTGTTTTTTGGTTCCCTCACTAATCAATCCTAACACACCCACACCTCTTGCCTCTGTCCAACAGCTGAAAGACAACTTTGTTTAAGAGCTTTGCAGAGCATCTATAGAATGAACTGTAACTGAGGGCACTGCATAAACATCTACACTGTGGAAATTATCATTGCAAATGTCTCTTTCTCACTACCTCAAAATAGTAAATAGATGGCCATGGGTTTGCCAAAAGATACATTTCTTTTTCCCCTGGGGACTGTTTCTTCCCACAGGGTCTGAAGAGGAACAACAACATGGAAAACACAATGAAGAAGCTCCAGCAGCTGCTGTCCGTATATATATATTTTTTTTTTTTTGCTAGAAGATGACCAGGAAATATATTTGTTTTTTGTTGTTCTTAAGGAAAATGCCCCTCAACTTTTGCCTTCTGAGATTAATGACAGCAGGGCTACATTCTTAATATGACACCACTCATAAAAAACTTACTTCAGGTTATTAATTCTCCTTATCCAAATTGCCTCATCTGCTCCAAGCCTTTATGTTTTATTTTGTGGGATCATTAAAAATGCAACACAAATTGAAAAGTAAACAATCCAGCTGCCACTGGAACAGTCAGCTTAGAGCTCTGTACCGAAAGGGAAGGAAGGAACTAGGGTAAACAAATAATAAAATTGACTTTCACTTGCAGCACTGTCCCTTTTATTGCTTTTTCTGCAACTTTCAGGTAGTGAAATGGGCTGACAGCTCAGCCTCCCTAATAAAATAAATGCACATACTTGTTTGTGTATTTGTAAATCCTTCCAGGACAAACAGAACTGCAGAATAATTGAGGGCAGAAGGACAGATCTCTGGAGGTCAATTAGCTCGACCTGGAGCTCTTGCTCAACTTGCACCTACATTCAGAAGGACCCAAGTTGTCTCATGGCCCTGCCCAGTTATGCTTCCAAGGCCTTCCAGTACAGAAGGCCCCCAAGTTCTCTGGCACCATGGGAAGGTGTCCCAGGTATTATTCCTCCTCCTCTCTCCCCCATTTCCAAGGAGCATTTCCCAGGGGCCAGCTGCACCACTGCTCCTTGTTCTTGTGCTGTGCCCCCTGAGAAGTCACTCCTACACTGCCTTCTCTCCAGCATCTTCAGAGGTGTGTGCCAACATCATCTGCTGGGACATGACACACTCCAGCCTCCACTGAAACCCTTTCTTCTTCTCTTCAGAATGCTCCAGATATGGCTTCAAGAGCATCCAAAAAGAGCAACAATTAATTAAACCCTCCTTAAGTCCTACAAAATAATCATGATTTAAGTGTAAATGGCAGTAGAATGGGAGCATGTGGAGATGAGTTTTCAGTGAATGTTTTAAACTGTATAAAAATGACTTCATAATTTTACAGATAATTTTTAGTTATTCCCAATTATTATCCACAATCATTCAGTAATAACTGTAATACATAACACAAACGTCAGAATTTACATTTTACATTTACTGCCGTCTTTTATATTATCATTTGAAGCATTTAAACTGAATCCTTATGTTGCATAAACCTATTTTTTTCATTCACTTACATTTCTGTATTAATTTGTACTTTATATTTAAGCTGTTATCTTTTTGCCCTAAAGTATGAACAACTCCTAAGTTTTCAGTTGTAACTATCTACAACTGCTCAAGACTTCCTTTATATAATAAGTATTAATAAAGCATTAATAAAAGGACAAGTGTCTAGAAAGAGACAATTTCCAACTGTTAAATCCTCTTGAGTTTCAAACTAAATTTCTTCAAATCTACTGGTTATTTGCAAATGATTAAATGGAATTTTAGCAGAGGAAACATATTTTAATAACATACAGAGTCAGTGCACAGCAATTATATTTCGGTTACATCCTCTATGTTCCTTTCACTGCTTGCAAACTACCACTACTAAAAAAATCCAAATAAAAATCCCAGAATATTTTTTCCCATCAACTTCAATTCTCTTGCAGGAAAAGTACAGATTCCCATCTTCCTCCTCCCTTGCTTTTACCAGCTGCACATTCCATGTCCCAAGTACACAAGGTGCTATTGCTAATGGATTTCTCTGCTTCTGGAAAGCAAAACCCAAAGCTCTGCTGAAACAAGCCTTGCACATTACCCTGAAAAAGCCAAATAAGACACCAATAAGAGAAGCAACAACATTGAAATCACATGCTGAATGCGAGCAGGACACACAAGGAACTCTTTGGAGGGAGGGTTTTGTCCTGATATTAACTGAGATGAAAACAAGTCCTATCCACACTTTTCTATCAATATTTCCAGTGAGTTATCTAAACAAAATAAATGTGCCTGGTGCCACTTCTGCCACGGGGTTAGGAGCCTGCACACTCCTGGAAACCTCCTGGAAACCCAAGCAGCCCCCAGGGGTATGGAATCCCCCAGGGATATGCCCTGCATGGCTCATGAGCCACAAAGACAGAATTCCACTCCTAGATTTTGGAATTCTCACAGGACTCTGTACTAAGTTTTATCCAGGGAAGTGGCTTAACTTCTCCTATGACACTAAAGATGCTACAAATGGAAAACATTTTTAATACAAAGCTATGTGAACAATTATTTGCCAGCTGTTATTTTTCTCTCTCTCTATTCAGATTTGCATTGAGTGTCATTACTTCAAATATCAACTATGCTGATATTTTAGCTACTAAACAGCAAGCAGCTCTCAGCAAGTTCGTTTGCTTTGCTTTTTTCCGACCAGTCATTCTTTTTGCACAGAAATTTGAGTCAGGTCCTACTGAAACATAGAAAACTAAGACACAGCTAAGATTTTCCAGCACTCTACCAGTACTTTTTCCATGCCATTTCCAAAAATACATTTTCCTTACTAAGAAAAGTAAAAGATAGAGGTTCACAAGATACATAACTTGTACCTTGGCACATAATGAGTATTATGTTCCTTACGCAAGCTCATCATTATCTCCTGGTTATTTCATGATAGGACAACTGTGGCAACATAATTAGCTTTCTAATAAAGCACTTTCCCTACATCCAGAGTCCAAAATTCCACATATATCTAGCTGAGGACTAATAAAGCAAAAATAAAAATAAAGGACTATTAAAAAGCAGATAGCTTAATCTAATTTTATATATATATGACTAGATTTAAAATGTATGGCAAAGCCACTGTTTTTAAAAAAGTGTTAAATTTAACCCTCCATTCAAGAACTTCTTTTCTAAAAACATAATACTCAAGAAATGATAAATAGTCACTAAAATGTTCCACCAATTTGACTTCCATGCAAACCTTCATTGACAATCTGCAACCACCTTATGCTTTAACCAAAGATTCAAAAATAATTCAAAAATACTTTTCCTGGTTTTATTCCCCAAGATTTGCAGTAACACAAAACCCAACAGTCTGGTTACACACAGTGATAAAGATTATAAGCTCATTTTTCAAACCCCAGGTCAGGAGCAGCTTCACTTGCTGCACACTGGAAAGACACACAGCACACCTTCAAAAATACAACTGTGAAGAAGATACTACAAGTCCACTGTAGTTTGGCTCTTAACCATAAACTATTCACTTTAAGGGGAGAAAAAAAAAAATCAACAAAAAACCCCCAACAAAATAATAAAAAAAAAAGGGTCCAGGTAAAAATTTTAGTACATATGCTGCGTGTGATAATTTGGTTTTATTTAATAAGAAAACTCGAAATGAGGCTGCTGGTTCATTGTGATGTAAATCAAATCAATACATCTATTGTTATGTCACAGTATGTTTCTGAAATGCCAAACCATCAAATCTAAAGAAAAAAACCCCAAACAAACACAAACAGAAACCCTCCCCTTAAAAGAGATTAAACTGTTGTAGAACACACCAAATTTTGCTGAAAAGGGAAGCTGTAATTGTCCAGCTACACCTGGAATTATGGTCCATATGAATCCATATGCATTATAATGTATTCTTCATTTTATACTTGTTACACAATACTTTGCCATTATTTAATACTGGGACTAGAAGTAAATTATGATTTTTCTCTTGTTACATACAAACATTCTTTTCCAAACAGCATTTTAAATTTCACATCCGAAAAGCCTCCATATTTTTGCCATTTCCCTTGTTTGGCCTGGAGATTATGTATGAATACTAACTACAGTTAAATAATTTTTAGTATATGTAAGTAACTTAGCAAACTTTAATTCCCGGTGACACTAAAAGTACTAAAGAGGTGTTTTTAACAAGTAGACAAAGCAAAATTCCCTTCTCACTGTCATATAAATTATCAAGCAAGACACAGCTCATACAGAGCTAGAAATCTGGAAAGTATTTTATGCCTCTCCAGCTGAACTAACTGTGAGTCAGTGAACGCACCAGAACGGAGACCTCCCAAAGCATGGCAACAAATCCACAAGAGTCATTTCAGCAGCACTTGAAGAACATGTCTTTTAAACCTCTAAATAAAGATATTCAGGGGCTCATGTAATTGCCTGGAGTCAGTTCAGAAAACAAATTCTGTCACAGGATTTCCTCACAGTCAAGGGTTACCTTAAAAACTAACAGAGGTAGACAGCAAGTCCATTAGATCAAGGGACCAAATCCACCATCAGCTTGACACTCACACAGGAGGGGAGAAACGTGTCAGCAAATTAGGCAGCCTTTAACTGGGCACACACTAATACCCAAAAAGAGTAAAGAGCAGCAAGGGAATTGGATATCAATCCATTAGTGGCAGCCCTGCAATGGCTTGTAAAGAGGATGGATGGAGCAGGTAAAACACAAGCTCAAGGAACCCGTCCAGTGAGTCACTGAGCAAGGCAAGCCCAGGAACACTAACAAGCCTCAGGAGACAAGTTCATTAGGACACTAATGCACAGGAGGAGAGGTTGCACCCTGCAAAGCCAGTTTTTGCAAGAGCAGGTACACGTGGAAGGTGTAAAGTCTCATACCCTGCAGTGCCAGCTTACTTACCCTAAAAGTATTATGTGTGGTACCTTTACTCCCAACTCCAGGAAACATCCAACCCTCCCTGGAACTCCAAATATTAATAAGGAGTGCAATGCAGGGAGTTTTGGAAGAACGAGCCAGAATAAGTTCTGGCCTACATGACAGGGCATCCCTTTAAAGTGACACAGTAAGACCATAAAGGGACATTATAAGGCAGGCACTTAAACTGAGACTCAGGGTAATATTCTCCACTGGGAGTATTAGCACTTAATTGGGAACAAACTAACTGACTGCCTTAATTCTGATATATTGCACCATCTGTAGAGTCCAGGTTCTAATTGATAGGCCAGCTGGATGGGAAACAAGGTACAGCATGTGAAATGCTACGTTTCTCACTCATTATTACTTTGCTAAACTACTCAAGTTTAAATTGTCCTTTCTGTTAAATGCCCATTGTTTTGTACTTATTCCTTGTTAATTAACGTGTCATGAAATAGGTCACGGCATTCAGCACCTGACAAGACTTACTTTGAAAATCATCTTGTTATCTCTCTCCACTATAAAATCACCTTAACAGTGCCCAGCAAAGAGGTTGTGGAGTTGCTCATGGCCATGATCTTGTGCAAACACATCACTAAGTTAAAGGGATTTCTAGCTCTGGCAAACTATAAAACAAGCTTCCATTGACTTTTTAGCCTAGTCACACTTCATAGGGAGCCTCAAATCTGGGATCAGTAGCTGAAAATTAGTGGGTCTGGGACCACTGAAGTCTGTAGCCTTTTCTTGTTTTTATGCTGCTGGTGAGGTAATTTCATCTGAGAATTACAAATTTACAGTCAGCTTATTCCAAAATATGGGCAACTTGGCAAACCTCTTCAATGTATTTTACAGCACGTTTCAAGAGGTGCTCAAGAGTGCCTGCACCTTAAAACAGGCTTCCTCCTATTTAGTGTAGCAAAACCCAGAAGGATTAATCCCAAAGTCCTGATGGCAGCAGCAGATGTGGAACAGGACACATTTGGAGTACCTTGCTTTCAATGGCATGCAACAACTCTCACGTAGGAATTGATCTATTTAACCTGTAAGACAAAGGAAAACATTCTTGTAATGACCCTATATAAGTCCCTACCACCTTGGTACAAAATGAAGTTTTTATTGATGGATTCCATGATTGATATGTAGTTGCGTTAATGTAATAGGGTAAAGAGGACAGGTAAGCAGAGAAACTGAAATTCTGATGCACTGCTAGTGCATAGAAAAATCATCAAGAAATGGATGTAAGGAGATGTCTCCTCTGATGCCAAATTAGGATCAAAAAGGTCCATTCACATTTTTATTTTGATTTCAGAACGAGCTGAGCTGACAGTATGTGCCCCAAGCCACGGCAGCCCCGAAGGCAGCAATTCCCATCATTATCTCACAGTCCAAAGTCCCACGGAAGGAGCTGCTGTCATTCCTTGAGCTTACACTGCTCAAGCAAGCAGCATGGCAGATTTTAATTAAGAGAAATAAATACAGCACCAGTGTTGAAACAACAAAACTCACGATCTGCCATCCAATAAATAAAACAAAAAGCCAACAGCTCACTTTACATGGTGCTTTTTGCTGTTCCCCCAACAGACATAGCTGACTTGTCTGCATTCCAAAATGTTATTGATTATAACATTATACTCTTTCTGTCATGCAACCAAACACATATGAAAGTTATTTGGTCTCTGAAAGAATTATATTTCATTTTTTCTTTTTTACAGAAACACATTTAGAGAACAGTGGTTTTCAAAGTCAACTCAGGAGCCAGTTTCTCTTAGAAATGTTTCTCTGACATTTCAAACATTTCCTAGGGGAAACCAAAATAACTGGAAGCTTCTTGTCACCTGAACCACACTGCAAAGTGACCAACTGATAAGCAGGAATATGGTTTAAAAGACCAAAGATAAGACACCATATGCAAATCTAGTTTTTATTCTAATGTAATGTAATATGTAGAGACACATTTTCATTGCCTACTTCAGTAAAAGCACAATGAGGCAAACAAAACCATATCAGACAGAATTTACTCTTGTTCTTACATTTTCAGACTTCATTAGAGATATTTTTGGGCACATACATAACATTTGATACAAGATTTTAATAAAGGAATACAGCCTCAAATCTCTACAAAGATAAAAAAATTTCCTTATACTTTAAAAATAAACTTGATATGAGCACAGATGTATCATTCATTCCAACTAACCTTGCGTTATTAAAATGCAATAATTAGGAAAGATTATGACACAAAGTGGAAGAAGAGGACTGACTTTTAGCCAAGGGGAACACAAAAACACATCCAGGCATCTTAAAAGTTAAAGCAACAGCAGGACACGATGTTAGTATTGCAACTTCTGTTAACAGGAGATATAAAAACTGGTGGTTTCATACTAAAAACTGGACATTAATGTAAATATTTTAATGTTTAAAGAACTGTTGTCTGACAGTTAAAACTCTTGATTAGTCAGTAATCTGTACATTTCATTACAGTTGTTTCCTGTCTCACAAGTTTCAAGTATGAATAATTGATGATAAAAGAAAAATATTTTTACAATCCCTAAAGAAAAAAGAAAATTCTGGTGAAAAGTGCCCAAACCTGTTCTCCAAACTCCCCAAAAACATATTACCCATATCTTCCAGCCAAAGGTTCTCACCAGCAGGGATTTTCTATGCTACCTCTAATGCTGAAATTAAAGCACATACAACCACTGACAGAGACAACATTCTTTGACTGGGATACTCAACAAGAAATTCAAGAGAAAACTTCACTTTTTTTGGAAGTGCTTCCCTCACTGATTCCGTTCTATATGTCAGTGTTGGCTTATATCTTTAAGTATCTTAAGACAGGTCTTTACAGCAAAGGGACCACAGAGAGCTTTCCTGAAAGTGGATCGCAGGACAAGCTCAGGAACTTTGAGTACCCAAAGCCTGAAAAGAATCGAAGGATCCGATTTCAAGCTCAGCTTCTCTTTCACAGAGCCAGCACATCTTCCCTGCTTGCTTTAATAAAAGACCTTCTCGTGCAAAATACATCAAAATCAAGAAAGCGAGATAAGCAAGGTGCATTTTTCAAGTGTGATCAAACTGGGGAATTACTGGGTGCCTGTTGTGGATTAATGGAGGGATGATCAAGGAGGAAAGTGACAGAAGAACTGAGGGGAAAAAGAGAATGAAGGACAATTTTGGGGAGGAAGGTGAGGAATAGGACAAAACAGAACAGACCCAGCTGAGTAACATTTTTTTATTTTAAGAGCCCCTTGGCTATGCCTTGGCTCAGTTTTATCTGCAGAATATATCATTTCCCACAAATTTTCCTGCAGTAGCCTTTTGATGAGGTAGCACAGTAATAAATGGGGAGATAATTTGAAGTGTTGAACTTTTATTGCTAGTGAGGAATAAAAAGATTTTCAGCTCCCTGGCTGAGTCTGCAGTTCTGACAGCTGGAGCAGGGAGGGAGAGCTCCCCCAGATTAAACCACTCACAAAAGGAGAATAAGTATGGATTTCTCATAAAAATAACTTCAGTGATAAAACACAGCAGCCCTGAGTACTCATAAGAATTAAACCATGATTACCGACTGTGTTTATTAGGTTGGCCTGCCATTCTCAAACAAATGACAAAGAGGGGACATGCACACACACACAAAATTTTCACAAGCACTGGGAATTCACCAGTGCTCTTTGCATCCCTGGAAAATCACACAGAGCCCTAGAGGTGCAGGTTACAGGGAGAGCCAGCAGTGCTGCCCCAAAGCTCTGCTCACTGCAGAGAACAATTCACTGAGTGTGAACCCTCACCCAGCTCAGTTACATTCATTTTTCCCCACATATTTGTGAAAATAACATCAGAGAATGCAAAGAACAAAGGATTTTGCACTATCAATCTGCTTCATATCCCACCACCTTAAGTACGAGATTTAATTAATAATGGCATAATGATATATGATGGCATCTAAGGATGGCTTATGATTTCCATAGTACATTTACATTCCCCTCCAAACTAGCAAAGCCCATTCCTGGTAGGATATTCTGCCCTGACACATCCCCATGTGGTTACAACGCAATCAGTTTGGAGTATTGACTTGAATTACTGAAATGGAACTGAAAAGCAACTCGTTGCCACTGAGAAGGCAAACAAACTGTTAACACTAATTCTTCTGAGTGCTTCATCTCCCCAAGGACACCAGCACAGGGGGATAAGAACATATATACAGATAGATATATATATTCACACACACTAAATAATCTGTGATCACAGGAACAGTCGAAAACAGTAATAAAGAATTCTTAAAAATAATAAATAAATATAATAAACATGTTAAGGAAAAATAGCTAAACCTTAGGAAAAACTCACTGCTGCCCCTTTCAAAAGAAAAAAAGAATCAAGTAAATAGGCTGTAATTAATCCTTAAGATGTGGTTTAAAATAACTATATATTTCATGACCTCCCCTTTGTCAATACCATTCAAATTACCAATTAAAGGCACAACCATATTTCAAAATATATTGAAGAGCCTTTCAACATATCTATTTCTGAAGACATAATAATGCTATAAATGACTCCAGTATAATTTTTAATTAAAATTAGGCAGCTTTAATTACTTAATCTCCCGGCCTGTGCCGTGCTGCCCCAGTTCGGGCTGCCTGAGGAGCGGCAGATGCAGCGCAGCCCCAGCAGAGAGCGCGGTTGCTGTTCCAGAGCGCTCCCTGAGCCGGCGGGGCTGGCACACACTGCGGGTCCCACCGGGGCTGTCACAGGGGAACCTCCTGTGGAAAAGGGATCCCAGCGACTTCAGAAGGCCATTTGTCATTTTCTGCAAGGGATTAATACACAGCCTCATGATTTTAGCTCCTCTCTAGTATTATCTTTAATAAACCAGTTTACTTGGTAAACATGACTGCTATGAGGAGTTACTTCATTAGCGGGTATCAGGTCCAGCAGCACACAGAGGAATCACACTCAGCTCCGCACAGGCTTTGAGTCTGTCATTATGTGCCACCCTCGGGCCAAGCAGGCTCATTTCTCACGATAAACGGGGCTCTTTAACCCTCAGAACCTGCACTGCCCCTGGCCCAGGGCTGGCAGAACAAGTCCCTGCACATTCCCTGGCTGGGTCACTCCACAGAGCATTTCATAGTGCAAGGAGTGCCACCCACGGGCCAGCATTCCTACTGCCCAAAACACAAATCCCAGCTTTTCTGCAAAGCCTGCTCTGAGCCTCAGCATCCCCAAGTGCCCACAGCCTGCAGCAGAGGTGCTCCACAGCAAATCCATCTCCCTGGAGCAGGGTCGTGCTGCTCCATGTGCCACCTCGGCATCACCCACAATTGTCGGTTCAAGCCTTTTCTGCTAGACTGAGGTAGAGACAGAAGAAAAGCTGGAAGAAATCAGCGCAACCTACTGACACTTTAAAGATACTTTTCCTGAAGAACAGAGATGTTACTACTGTTGTATGACTTGTCTTTTCACTTTCTCATTGTTTGCTGAAGGATAATTAGGAGTAAAGTCAACTCCAGATAGCTTTTACATCAAAGACCCAAAACAAGTCAATAGGTTCAAGATAAAGAAAATCTCAAATACCTTTGTCATTAAAGGTAAAGTTTTACCTTTACCTTATACTTGTTAGCCCTCCTTCCCCCATCCTGTCTAAGGTTTTGGCCAGACATGATGTATCCAGATTTCACTGCTTTAACCTTCAAGCCACTCTGCTCCTTCCTGCTGATGAGAAATGCCCTCTCTAAGCCAGCGTGTCACCGACTTGTGACAACTCCCAGAGGACACCCGTGCATCTGGTTACAGAGGATGGTCTGGCTGCCAAGACATCATGTTTGCAACACACTCTGATCTATAAGTCCTGGAAAATTCTAACAGGAATGGATTTCACAGGAAAAAGGCAAAGGAGGAGGTTGAAGACAGCCAACAAAAAGCCCACCTGCAGCACAGGAAGGAGATTCAGAAAGACTCTGAATTGCTCAGCTGTGAAAGCTGCATCTTCTCTGATTATCAACTTCTTCGGCCATGGAGGAGATAACTTGCACTCCTTGAACATCACATTTCTGATTTTAAATTCATGCTTTCATGTATTTTAAGTGCTCTGGGGTAGTGAAGAATTGAGGAGCCATAAAATGCATCACTAACAGGTTACTTTGCTCGTGGAAAACGGTGGCAGCAAATGCCAGAGGTCAGCACTATGACCTGAAAAGCCAGCAGAGGTCTAAACAAGGTGCCAGATAAAAGAGTGAATGCATTATGAAAAACAAATGTGAAATACTTTACCTCTCATATTAACTTTTTAAACCCAGCTTCTTCCCCTATTTTTTAAGAAAGGTTCTGTTTTCTTTGAATTGCAGGATTCCAAACTCCCTGTGTAGAAAACCATCTAGAGGATCAATGCATGGTGCCTCTTAGAGGTAGATACTCTGAAGGACAAGTTTCCTGGGATGTATTTTCTACAGTAAAAATATATTCTGGTTAGTTATGGGTGTTTAAACCCACGTGGACTATGCTGTTTGTCCAGAAGACACAATTTAAAATAAAAAGCTATAAATGGCACAAACACCACATGGTAATTTCCAGCCAGGCTCCTGTAGAGATGCTCCTAAGGCCATGAGGTCCACGACCTGCCACGCAGAGGAATCTCCTCAACTGAGCTGTCTGGACAAGAGTTAAAAACATCAACACTCCAGAGAGGCCTCTAAAGTGTGACCTGAATTTGAGCTGATCTGAATTACACCTTATGCCAAAAGCTGTCTCCTGAATTATGCCAGCATTCCCAATTCACCTGAAAGTAAACACTCCTCTAGAAATTTCCATGGCCACTCAGTGTCTCTCTAGGAACACTCTAATGACGAAAACTACAACCACTCAAGAAACCCAACAAACCTAAAAATCAACTTTCAGAATATTTTTTCTACAAATCAATTACAAAAAACTCCATTCATTTATTCCATTAGCTTAGACAGTATTATAGCACATAATAATTCTCACTTTTAAGATGGCACATGATTTTATTAGTGTATTCTATCAGTTCTGGAGGTTGAAGGCTTCTGGGTGGGATTTTTTCTCCTCTATCTAATAAAGGTTATTAAGAATTTAAATAAGACTTGAAAGTGAGAATAATTTGGACACTAAAGTAATGGCTATACATATCTCAAAACAGTAGCTCATTAGTGGGCTGATATTCAGTCAGCTACATGATAGTTTCTCATTCGTTTTACCAAACAGCTTTCCACCCAGCTCCCGAAATCCCAAACCAAAAATCTGAGCCCCTGTTAAACTGCAGGATTCAAGGTAAGGAAGAAGTGTCAAACTCTGTCCTTTGCTCAGTATCTTGGTGGCTACAAACAGCAGCTGCTTCAGAAATAAAAGGGAAGAGCAGACATACCCTCGTACTGCAGCGCTTTAAAAATTCTAATTAATTAGACCAAATATGCCTATTGAGTGCAGCACCTGCACTGGCACTGCCAAGGTCCCGCAGCACGTCCCAGCAATCACACAGATGCTCCACCAGCCTCCCTCCCTCTCAGAGCAGGACTTATGTCCACCCCGAGGACTGCATTAAGCCATACTCACATTACCAAAACCAGGGAGCATGCAAAATTTATTATATGCATGCTACAGAAGGCTAAAATGCTTCATTTATGCAAGCACACACCCTCCAATTCATGGCAGTGATGAGACCTGAAATACAGTGCATCATCCTAAAGAATTATGCCCCATGCTTCAACTAAATATTTGTTCCTGATTGATTTTCTAAACCAATATATGATAAAAAAATCCAGGGGTCCATTTAACCAATCTGCATAGTAAAATTATGGCCAGCAGCCAATTTGAAGTGAGCTGATTCTGCTGAAGAGGTATCTGGGGTCCTTTAGATTCTCTACTTGGTGACCCTTGGAGTGGCTTAATAAAAAAATTTCACAGCATGTGAATCACTGAGAAAAAGAAAAACTATAAAACCTGATTACATTATCAAACTCTACAAAAGTACAGCAAATTATTTTTTCAAGATAATATTTAAACTCTGCAATACCATGGATCACGTACCAAAGTCAACAGTAGCTCGCACTTTGCTTTTCCACACACGCAAAAAAGGAGTCCTGAGGAATGTACAACACAAGGGAGGAAGGAAAAAGCCATTTCATTTCTGGATCAGCTGTCTGCAGTAAGGTCAGATAAAGCATGGTTCAGTGCTAATAAATAAACCCTCCATATGCCATGTAAACAAAGCATGAAGGGGTTTTTGAAGCGGCACTGCAGCTCTGACCTAAGGAAGCTGCCAAGGAGACAGTTTGTCATCACTCCGCAGGTTTTCTCCGAGCCCCAACTCGCACAAGCGCTTGGCTGTCTGATTGAGGTGGGAACCATCTATCAGCAACCTCCCCTCTGGTTCTCCACCTCCCTCGTTCCTTGCCCTGGCACCACTCGTGCCTTCCCTGCTGCCCACACAGTCCCCACACCCCAATCAGCCACTGTGCTTGTTCAAGTGCAAGGCAGAGCAGCAGGGAATGAAAAATCACCTCTGCCCGGCCCATCAGTGCCACAGCCAGCACCCTTGGAAGCACAACAGATGGAAACACATCCACAGGCTGTGGCTTATCCAACTCCTCCCTTGCCTAAACCCACCGGGATGGGGCTGGGAGGCAGTGCAGGGGTTGCTGTGCCCATTCCACGGTGGCACTGGGCACACCAGCGACAGTGCTGGGGCTCATCCCCCAATGGCTCAGCAAACACACAGAGCCCTGGGCTGTGACACATCCCCTTGGAGGGGCTGGCAGGACAGAGATCTCAGTGATGGAGCCAAAAGGAGTGTCAGCAGTGACACGGGACCTTCAGATGCCAAAGCCTGCAGGTGTGTCCAGCTGTGCCTGTGCAGCCCCAGGCACTGCCACCAGCAGCACCAATTGTTTGGAAACCCACACAGAACTCTGTGACTTCTGAACCTGCAACTCATCCTTTGGGGCACTGGCTCACCAAATCATTACAGTCCTTCTTTTAATTTCACCTCCACACCGAGTGGGGCTGAAATGAAGAAGACTAACTCCTCTGCATTTTCATTTTCAGTTTAAAATCTGTTCCTTGCAGATGTCACTCCAGACACACACAGGCCCCACTGCCATCAAATCTGAGAAGGATGAGCACTGTTTCACCAAGAAGCAGCTGAGCATTTTAGTAGCTAGTGGGATCTATGTATGATGACAGTATAAAAGGCTTGGTTTCAATTTTTGTCTTCCTTTCTGCAACTTGATGACAACTTCAGTTTTTTCTATTACCCAGAAAATTAAAAGACATGTTTTTTTCCAAGCATTCTTTTTAGATGTGCCTAATAATCACCCTAACACATACTTTTGGCTTTGTCCTTGTATGGAGGAAGCAGGCACAGTTGTGCAGAGGGCCCCTGACTGATGAAGATCTATACCAATGTGCTCAGAGGTTAAAAGAGAACAACTGTGGTTAAAATGAGCATTTCTCAACTCACGACATGCTTCAGCATGCCTTGCAAAATCCACAATGTGACTTCTGAACTGGTCCCATGCTCCTTTCTGTACCCTGCTTCTCAGTCTAAAAACAATTCAGAAGCATCACAATACATTGCTCTAACCCTGTATTTGCACAATGCACACAATATATTGCACATTTTTAAAGTGTGTTAGTTGCTTTTAAAGAGAATAAAAATCTGAAATGCAAATACATGCCGCCTGTCTAGTTCAGAAGTTACATCTATTCTCCTGTATAGAAAAATGAAACCCTTGTTAGATAAGGATTTTGCTCATGAGTAAAGTAATCCAAAATAGAGCTTTACCAGAAGAAAGGCATGAGAGAAAAAAAATCCTTCTAGTTCTTATCATTAAAAAAAAGAACAACCAAACCTATAAAAAACTCATAGCTGTAAATTTTTGAATTGTACAGGTAACTGAAGATTAAACCCTCTTTTCATGAAATGAAAAATTAATGCTCTGTAGCTGTGTGGACAGGTCAAACAGAACTCAGACGTCCTCTGTAGCACAGGTCAGAGCTACATTCTGACCAGCCACTATTGCAATGCACTCACATCCTTAATCAATACTTTGAAGAAGAAGCACTGAGGAGACAAGGTTTTCTTCTTCGAGCATCAAGAATGCTGCAGAGTGAGATCTGACACGTTTCTAAAGGTCGCATAAAAATTCTATTCTTTCTTCTCTTAGATTTATTTCTTCACAGTGATTAATAATACTATTTTTGTACTTACAATAAATCATGTATTTTCTGTAATTTTTATAGTCAGTTTTTAACAGAGACAATGGTAATACTGCTTGCTTTTCTCTTTAATGGGTGAAATTAGTTTCTCACTGTTAATATTTCATATATAAGCTCTGTACACTGCAACAGCTGTGCTCCATATCACACAGCAATTACAGGACATGCAGCCAACTCAGCTGTCAGTCAAAATCACAACTAATCTATTAATCATATCAGTTACAAATCTGAGTCACAAATGAACTCCTCTTTATATAACTGAGGGGAAAACTGAGAAACTGGGAGGCAACACGAGTGAGAAAAGTGACTGCCTACAGGACATTTTCAGTCACTTCTGCAGTGGCACAATGGAAATGGTGGGGAAATCTGAGAAACTATAGGAGTGTTCAGCAATAGGACAAGCCGGAGTCTCTGCTTATTTGGGATCCTTTGACAAGGAAATATTGGCAGAAGGTATTTTTTTTGACAGTTGCCATTCAGAACAAGTGCTAGCTAACAAAATCAGATGGACTCTACTAACCACGGCTTGAATTAAGACTTCTCTCTTCGACCAGTCTTTAAACACATCACTGAAGTTATTGCAGGTTTACAGAAAAGAAGGAAAATTATTTTTTGTCCTTTATTTTTTCCCCAGCTACTAAAAATCAATATAGTTGCTTCCATCCAAGTAACACAAGTGCAAGAGCAGAGAAAAATCAGCTTCAAGCAATTATCCATGTTCATAAATCTTTGTTCACAGTCACGTTAACCTTCCTCAGCTTCATACAAGAGGCAAAGTGCTTTGCAGGAGAGTAACAGAGATCAACAACAAGACTTGTTTTGATTTACTTCAGATAAAGTGCTTTGTTTGTAATCACGTTTTCAAGTATTTACTGGACAGTATTTGGGTTGTCTTTTCACTGAATCACTCATCTGTATTTATCCAAATGCAGATCAGCACTTGTTACCACAATATTAGCATGAATGTACATAAGGGTTAGCTCTGACTAATAACCACTAATTCTCAGTTGTTTTTGTGGGAAAGACCTAAAGAAGAGTCAGAATTAATTTTCTAATATCAAACTCAATGTTTAATAAGCCTCCTAAGCTTACTTGGTATTGTTGGAATTTCTACAAAATTATAATAAAAATATAAATAAAACCACCAAACCCTGAAAGAAATAAAAAAATATGTGGAAAGCGATTTTCTCCTCCCCCACCTCCCAAGCACGATTCCCTCTCCACCTGGGGATGGGAAGCATCCAGCAGCTCCCCCAGCTCTTGCCAAGACAGAAGCTGACACTACCCCTCCCAACCTGGCGCTGATGTGCCTACAACTCGTACAATGAGCCCTGACATTTGTCATTGTACTTAGCAACAAATGCATTACAAGAAATTACAAGGGATGCTATCAGAAAATTGCAAAGCCACTGAGTGTTTCGCCTGGTTACTGTAATTCCTCAACGCTGCTCCAATCTTGTGCAAATTAGAGCCACTTACAGCTCGCAAAACTGACAGGAAACCGAATGAGGTTTTCATTATGCTTTTAATGGTCTTCTTGGGTTACTTGCTGCAAAAAGATTCGCAGGCACAAGCACTAACCCAAAAAGAAATAAATAAAAGCCCAACCAAATTCCCTTCCACAAAAGGGAAGCAGGACTGGCAAGAAAAAAAAATTCCTGAGAAGGCAGGAAGGAGGTTTGATTTACACTGCCTCAGTGTTGTGAATGCTTCTTTCATGGCTAAAGGAACATGAACGTTTTAATCAAGTTTTGCTTTATAAATCACATTTCGTAACAGATTTATGAATACTAAGGAAACTTCAGCGTAGCTCCTGTAACACATATTTCATTAGTATTGATTCCAAAAATTTTGCTCCAGTGCCTCCAGTGCAGTGCAGAGAACACTCGTACCACTAAACCCACTCAAGGCTTCAGGGAGTGTGAGCTTTAAGGACCTGGAAAGTCTTGTAGAAGGAAAGCTCAGGACACTTCCCTAAAATTATCCCCTTAAACTGACTCAACTCAGGGCTTGCATCTTCAGCTACCCCTTTACAGCAATAACAGGGAGCAGAAAGGCTCTCCAGTTGGCACAGGGACAGTCACTTCAGGTTTTTCTATGGAATAACAACACTTTAAGGCACTATACTGCCTATCGAAGCTGGGTGGAGATTTCTCTGGGTGCAGGGGAAGGGCCAAGAGAGAGACTGGACTTTAAGTATTCATATTTATCAAGGAAGTGCAAATAGTTAGGACATGCCAAAATGAGGAGAGGAAGCTCACTGAGCAGCAGATGAATCTCGGGATAACAAGCATCTCAGTTACTACTCTGATCACTCACCACCAGCAGCAAGACATTTCCATGGATTATAAGAGTTCTACCTTTCAAATAGAAACACATCCAGGTCTAAGTTTCTGTTTTTATTAAAATGAAAAGCAAATTTGTTCCCTTTAATTTTCTTCCATTTGTTTCCAGGATTTAAAGACTATGATCTGTGAGTCAGCATGTCCTCAGCATGCACCTTCTCCACATTAACCACTAAAAATACAATTTTTTGTTTTAATTTAAAAATAAAACACAGCAGCAGGCACCATTCAAATACAGAGGGAGTCTGGGCTAGTTTTTATTTCCTTAAAACCAAGTTCTACCAAAACCACTACCATAGTCAGCTACTGAGGCTGTTAAGAACCCAACATATTTAGACAGCACTTTCTCCACCCTGCACATGTCTGTGTATGTGAACCAAGACCCCCCAGTGGGTTATGAGCTGTATGATTTCAGTTTAAACCCCACGTTCTCCTGCACTGGGCCCCTCTCAGGTGACTGGCAACTCAGTGATAGGAAGGCATGTCTTCAAATAAAAAAAAAAATTGAGATCTGGTGTATAAATCAGTTTGTCTGTCATAATTCACCAGCCTGTCTTATCAAGTCATGCTTGGCACATGTTCCCTTAGGCACCATAACCTGATGTTGTAAATTCATCATCTGCTGCTGCCTTTTGGGGAGTCTGGATAGGGGTAAAAGATATTTAGAGGCTGAGATGCTCCAGACAATTCCTTCCTACAGCACCTCTCCTGTTCCCTATGTTTTTCCCATGAAGAACTGGTTTTAAGGCATAACAATTCTAGCTGATGTTTTCCCATGGGACAACAGTCACCACCTACTGCTTCCCTTCACTAGATACCCATGTCTGCTCCACTTTCTCTAGTTCCTGATCATGCTACCACTTACAGATGCACCTTTGCTCTTTTGCCTGTTGCTGTTTAAGCACATGGTTATTCTGAATAGACCATAAGGCATTTAAATCCATTTCAGATGCTGCAAATTGCTGCTGAATACTTTTTAAATAAAATAACCTGTATCATTTTAAATAACTAAATCAGGACTAAATTAGCATTGTGTAGTCCAGGCATTTCTCTAGGGAAGTGATCTATGGATGCAAGACAGAAAAGGCAGAGTCTAGGCTGATTAAAGGAACTCAGAATACAGAAAGTGGAAATCAGATTTGTTTCTTAGTAGATAAAGCCTGAGTTTGCATGATCCAGCAACCTGGGCTTTGAGCTCAGTGGGGCTCATAAGAGCAGCAATTGAGAGCTCTTGGACTAAATTCTTCATTAGGAGTAAAATTCACAATTTCAAACAGCAGTACAATGAAATTCATTCCCAAAGTCTGCAGCAAGATGAGGTAGATGCTTCTGTGTTTACTCTTCTGGGTAACAAGATCTCAGCACAGCTCTCACATCAAACATGGCCAACAAAGCCCACAGTGATGCTCTCATAGGACAATGAGACTGCAACTTCCTACCCACGTGAAGTGGAAGGACTGAAAATTCCAGGGAGCACAGGATTTTTCTTCTATTTCTGCTAAACAATCACTGCTGGCATTGCCATATTTCTTGCCTGATCATTAAGCACTGACATAATTAATATGCACTCACAGAAGGCCCAGCACAGTTAGAACATAATCACCTATAGATTTGATTCATGGAAGTGTCTTTTTGGAATAACTAAAACAGATTAGGTTCCTTAAAGTGGCTCAGATACAGAAGCAACAAAAAGCAAGTTGGGAGTTGCCAACTGTGGAGGGGTCCTAATTAACAACTCAATTAAAAAAGGCAAATTAAAACTTTATGGTTCGTTATCCTTCATTGCTTAATAAATTGTTTTGCTAAGCAAATGATTAAGAATGATTATTCTATAAAGCTGAAATAGTTTCTGGTTGTCCATATTTTTTTAAGAGATCAATAAAATAAAACCAGGGTTTTTTCCAAAATATCCTGACTACGGCATTTCATGCCAATTCAAAGAACACAACATAAACATGCTATAATTTTTTCTTTTCTTCCTTCTCTCCCCTTTTTTTACATTGATGAATACATCCTGCTCCTGTGATTAAAACAATAATCTGCATCTGTATACAATTAGTAAAATAATTATACATGACTATATAATATATATTATATTATTACAATTATATATATCATCTCTCATCTAAAGAAAATCTCTTTCAAATATGTTTGTATTGGATTTTACTTGTATTTGAGGGTTTTTTTAATGCCACCAGTGTTGTGGCTCATCACATTCTCTGTCTCACAGATTTCTTGACATGTTTAGAACTTTCATAATTATTGTTTGACAGTTCAGGATACTGAGGGACAAATATTACACCAACAAGTTTGGTCAGAGAATATTTTTAAAAGCTTCAAGAGACTTCAGAATGATCAATATTTGCTGTTTTAAAAGATGTTTATATATATGTTTAAATGTTCTGAACTGTCCTCCCCCCCCCTCCCCGACAATGTTTATAAGTCTGTTTCTTATTGTGCTCAACTTCTCCACAGGAAATGCTTAACAGTGGCTAAACACACTAATGTTGAGACATATATACATATATATATAAATATATATATGAATATGCTACTGGGAACAGAAAGTCTTCTATTATCTTCAATAAGTTCAGTTAGTTGGTAATTCTGTATCTAATATTCATGATTAAATACACTACAGTTGTTCTCAGCAGAAACTCACAGCACTGAAATTACTGCCAGAAGCATCTTGAGCTCTCTCAGCCCTCAGCTCCCCTCTCCTCCTGTGGTTCTAAGTATGCATGCACATATCATGATCATCACTGGGATTTCTGTGCATTGCAGCATTCCCTACTTTTTTAGTCTTGTCTTGATGATCCCTTTAAGCACTGAAGTCTGAATGTTTTATCCAGAGGCCACAAGACAACTGTTTCCAAGTCTGACTCACTAGCGGCAGAGAAAAACCAGCATTTTGCACATTATTATCACTTCCCGAAACTGAGCAACATTAGAATAAAAATTAATATGGCATTAATAAAAACAGTAAGAATTTCCCATGGAATAAAAATCTTGGGGGGGAGAATATCAATACAAATAAAATTTCGTAAGACAGTGTTAACAGGTAATTCCAGTTAAGGAAAAGAAAGGAAAGCCAATGCAATGGTTGATGGGCCTGTTAAACACACAACACCTCACTTTGCACCTGCCAGGAGAATTCCTGTCCTGGTCTTCCCACACTGAAAACATTGCTCTGTGACAGTACAGATTTATCACCACTCAGAGCTGGCAAAAGAATTAATTAAGGCACCTGAAAACCCCAAACCCTTCTTACTGCTTCCCTTGTTCCCCAGATCAGAGACTTAATAAACCTCAGCATTCCACAATGAGAATTATCCAATGTGATGAAACACTGGAATTGCTACTGTGTAATCAAATGACAAATAAAATTTCCTAGCTAAGTTTTTTCTCTGCCCATAAAATTCAAATTACTGATTAGTTACAAATTACTGGAAAGATTGTCCTTGCTCTTATTTACAGGAGGATTCTTAGAAACTGGATGTGTCTAATTTTATTTATAGAACATAAATTGCTGCCCTGACAGAACAGCAAAGCTGTGGTAAGGTAGGAGCTACTTCAGTGGAACAGAAAAGGGAATTTTATTGCCAAAGTATTTGCACGTGATCCATGAAAGAGGAGCTTCTCATTCATCACTAGAAAGAATATTGTTGAAGCTAAGTTAATTTATAAACACCCATTTTATCCCTGAGAAATCCCATTTATACAGTCTCTATCTAGCCTGTTCTACTTGCACAGAATTCAGTTGTTCTATTAACAATCTTTCTGAGCATCTTCAATGACACCCAGGACTTACTCAGCACAAAAGAGACATGAGTTTCTGCATGAAAGCAGATTGTTTAGCAAGACAAGCAACTTATCTGCAAAACCATGGAAACAAATTCACGGGGAACTGCTGACAAAGAGCTAAGTTACAGACAGAACTTCATTATAAGAGTACTCCTCATTATTTCCACTCGCTAATCAGAAGCTCAGAATTTTTATGTTCATTGTGGGTTTGGTGGCTTTTTTGGTTTTTTTCCTTTTCTTGTTTTACAGTTTCTAATTAACACGTGTTTTGATCATGATCTTACTGGTAACATGATGCATCTTGGGCAGTCTCTTACAGGATCTAAAGTGCAAATTTGGTCTCCATCCTATATGGTTTTTATGACACACTCATTACAGAAACATATCACAGAACTCCACAAGGATTTCCATTTCAAATCTCGCATTATTACCGAGTGAACCAGTTCATTTTACTGCACATACATAGGACTTAAGGAATTAAATATTTATATAGCATATGCACCGAGCCCCATTTGTTTGTAGGTAATTGGGGGGTTTAAACTCACTACTACACGTGGAGAAATGTTCTCTTCGAGTCTAAAACAAAAGCAGCAGTTTTGAAAACTAAATACAGCTTGAGAGTAAGGTGAGAAATAATTTCCACAAGGAAGGGAATGTTTTTTGCTGGCCACAGGATTACAAAGCAAACATCACATACATTCTCTGAATGCTCCAAAGCCATTTTGTCACACTAATTCCTAAGAGATGCCCTTCCCTGGGGACAAAGGGACCCATCCTTAGCCTGTCACTCCTACACAGCTCCCGGCTCAAGGCTCTGCAGCCCTTGCAGTCCCCAAGACAAAGTGGCATAACTTGCTCACAGTTATTCTATAAAGTAATTACAAAATTTCTTCCCTTACTTTTTATGCATGCACTGGGTGTTGTTTCTCTTTCTTTTTGGCAACTTAATTCAGTAATAAATAGACAAAAACGTTAAATTAGCCATTACATGGATAACTGTTGTAGTTAGCAATTAGCCTTATCAGATTCCAGCTCCAAGGAAAAAGTACCCATAGAAATGTTTTAACATCAGAGATAAAAGATTACTCTAAATCCAGAGATAACATTTATAGATAGGTGTTTAATTTAAAGAAATTTCCTTGAGTCAACTCTGTGAGCTCTCTGTACAAATTCAACATCAGGAACCATTCTGCAGAATATCCTAACGAGTGCTCTTGCAGAAACCACATTTTTAAAATGCTTCCTTATGGAAGAATAATTAACAATATGTTGTCCTTAAAACATTACTGCCTGACAGGGCAGGCAGTAAATATGTCCAAAAAGTTCCAAACCGTATACAAAATATGTGCTATTCCAGAAGTTGCTTACAAGAAAAAAACCACAAAAGAACACCCACAGCAACTTGCAAACAATAATAGTTATCATTTCCCAATATACAGAATCTCTGTGCAAAGTTATAAAGAAAATGTGAAAATCCATTGAAATTCTTATAAACTCAGGCAGAGCAACAGTTCAGAAATCTCATATTTGATACTCAAAATAATACAGCAAAGAGAAACTGTGATAAATCAAGAGTCTTGATATTGCTAAGACAAAGGACAAACATGAATAAACCCCACTAAATTAAAGCAGCTCTCAGGCTCTCCATGCACATTGCAACGAAACCAGAACGCAGGGAGTGTAATTGCTCCTCTTGCACACACGGTACTGAGGGGGCACATTTTTGGGATGAGCAAAACACAGTAAAGCAGGATGATAAAACCCCGAGTTCCAGGGGCAACACATGCCAATGAATGGAGGTTCTGGGTTTGCACATGCTCTGCCCAGTGAATTCCCAGAGCCACTGCACTAAGGAAATCAGGACTTCTGACAAGCTCTATCAAAACCTGGAGCAGGGCATGGTTAGAGCTGGTAACACCAGCACCACCAGGGGCAAACCCCTCCAAGTGTTCTTCTTAGGACTTCTTAATAATAGTATTATTAATAATAAAACTTAACAACAAAAAAAGGGAAAAAAGGCATCTCCAAGAAGAGCTACATGAGCTGATCTCATCCCCCTGATGGCAGTTAATCCTCCTGTGGTATTGCAAGCACAGCAGAACACTTGGCAGAAGGGCAGCCCCTGATCTCCCCATTGGCAGCGCTGCTTTCACAGGCACAACTCATTAAACAGCTCGTGCTGTGCAAAACCAGCTCGCTTAAAGGCTGCATTCTTAATAAAAGGAATTCCCAACAAGTTCTCACTGCTGAGGTGACTCATGCTGCTGACGTGCAAAACCAGCTGCTTTGAGTTCCTTGGTTAATGATAGCTTGAGTTCTGAAAGGACTCCTCATGCACTTAAATGCATAAATGCTCTGGGGAATAAATTTTGAGTTTTTCCAAGGCCTTGTGTATTTTAAGGAAATAAATGCAAAAAAGATATTCTGGTGGTATTGGTCACATCTGAGTTCTCAAACACACTAACAAAGACACATGAACACTCAGAAGAGTCATAGAGGAATTGATCTCCCTGCAGTCACAGGGAAAGAAACATTTACAAATTAATATTGATTGTGCAGTATGAAATAAGATACTTGTCTGATATTCATGATGAATTCATTATTGTGTAAGTAAAGGAAGATAAAATGAGAAACACTCCATGATGCAAATAGCTTTATTCCTTGCTCAGTAAAGATATAGAAAACATCAGTTACCTTTTCATCTGAATGCTCAAGTAAAATAAAGTTTCACCTGACAAAATTATCAATTATAAGTCTCAAAAGAGAATTTAGTTAACCATGAACAGAGACAAAGAATACGAAATTGCCAAGCTACAACAAAAGTGCAATTTGAACACCAAATTTCAGACAGGATTCATACCTTACATTGAACAACAGCCCAAAGGTTGGTTAGCTGGGCACAGACACTGTGGCACGGAGGGGCACCAGCTGCTGGCTGAGAATAAACTCCTCTGATGGCAGAGCAAGTTTTATGAAGATGAAGCAAGATCTACAACACTGTAACAAATGAAACCAAAGGAGCTTCATACCAGGAAGGTGCCAAAAATTCAATAATCATCTCAGCAACATAAAGCAGATGTTAAAGTTCTACCTTATGGTGATCAATATTCACTACAGGTAAGAATTTGACTGATGTCTTACTGTCTTTTCCTACCCACTCCCTTCCAAAACACAGATAAACTATTAGTCTTCTAAAAAGCCATTTATTTCACAATCCACTAAATGACCATTCAACTGCACGGCCCTGCCTAGATGAGCAATTTTCTGCCACCTGAATGTAGAATGGTGAACTTTTTTCCTCACCACTGAAGCAAAAAAAAGAAAAATTCAGACTTGTATTTATGGTATTCCTGATATTATGTATCATTGACATACTAACATTATTATACTTATTATTTTAGACAGTTATTTAAGTGAATAAAGGTATTTGACCAATCTTTTTTCTCCTTCTTCAGCCTTCTTGTGTCACCTTCTGGCTTTTATATGACTTACTCTGCGATGCTAAAAACTTACAAAACATTACTATAATATTCCTATCAGTAAAAGAAAGTATTTTAAAACTTTCCAAGCAGAGAAATAAACCCCTGGCTTAAGGAACACCATGTTGTAATGCAGAGTTTGTTCATTTTTCCAATCTGTCTTCGCTAGGCTACACAGAGGAGCATTAATATGCCTGTATACACACAGACACCCTGAAATACACAAACACCTACAATATCAGGTACAAACAGCACCAATGGGCACAGAGGGAGAGAGGATGGGAGTGAATAGGAAAGCTTGGCTGTCCTCTATGTTCCTCCTTCACTGACTTTCAGAATCCCTGTGTTGGTACACTCTGTGTTTCCTAAGCAGGGCAGAGCCTGATGTTTATTAAATAATGAGAATCAGGATGAGACGTGTCATGGCACAAAACACTGCAGAATAGGATGGGTTTGTTTGTGGGGTTCTTGCCAAAATTTCATGTGCTCCTCACTAAGAATGCCACACAGTGCACACAACACACTCCAAATTTAGGATTAAAAAAAGTCCTGTTCCTATAACTTGCTGATCAGATAACAAAAATATCTTCCTTATATTTCCAGTGAGCTTTTTCAAAGCAGCCTTAGTATTCTGCCTTCAAAACTGTGCAAGCCCAGAAACAGTCCAGCCTACTCAGTCCTTGGGCTGAGCTGTTCACTCCATCACAAACCAGTTCTGAATTATTTCAGTTCCAGGGCCTTGATAGCTTTATCGGATGAAACTCAACAACTCCCAGTCTACCCTGCAATTTGCACATCACTTTTGCTATAATGCTGTCAAGATCCTAAAGCCTGCAGCTACCACATTTCTTAATCACTGAAATGCTAATTATGGTCTGTGCTATCACACAATCCTTGGGATTTATCTATCCCCTAAAAGTCAGGAGGAAAGTCTTATCCCAGTTTATTATTATTTTTATTACCTGCTTTACTACCTTATTATCTCATTACCTCCATCCACCATGAGGACTAAGAGATAACCCAAGCCGGGCACCCTGGATGCTGACACTGAGCTGCACTAAGCAGAAAAGGTTTCTAACTACGTGAAATTATGGTTCAATTTTCCATGGCAGTTCAGAACTGCTGAGAAAAAGAGGCAGAGATTTTTTTCTCTCAAGATTTTGCACAATTGCCATGCTTTGCAGGCTCTTTGCTCATGATCCCACAGCACTTCTGGCTAATTTTTGAAAACTTCTTATACCTGCGAGAAAGGACACACTAGGGCAAGCAAATGCTGTGCTTCCTGGTGGAGATCTATTGCCTTTCATGAGGATCTCGCACATTTCCATTGCAAATACATCATCCAGAGGAGAAAGTCATTTAACTCTCACAAGCTCAAATAATTTTGATGTTGTATCCCAGAACAGGCTTCCTGCAAATAGCTACACTCCCAACTCAAAGGCCTCTTGCTCTGTTTTTCTATGATAGTTATATTTCTGATTTAATTGTGTTTTTATCTTAAAACAGCCAAAGACTCGTTATGCAAATAAATCCTTTCAAGAATTCACTTTGTGAAACTAAAATAAACTTGAAGGTTTATTGCCTTGCAAATTATTCCTTGTAGCCCTTTAAATGACAGGATACAAACTGTACAAAAACAAGGCAGTGAGCAAGACAGACAGAGTCAGAATTCTGGCATCTATTTTTAAAATCCTACTGGGTGTGATGTCATATTTCCCAAAGTCTGCCACCACACAGCACTGGGAAGCAGCTCTTCCATGATCTGAGGCAATCTGTGGGACAGCAGTGGGGCTGTGTCACCCTAGAGGGGTGCAGGCAAACCCCTCTCTTCCAGCTGTCCCAAACCCACCGAGCCACACCATCAGCAAGGAAATCATATGGCAACTGCTGCAAACCATCACTTTCCCCATTCTTCAGCCACCTCTAGAAATGTTTAAATCTGAACCCTGAACTGGTGGGTTTGAGCACTGCTGTGCTGTCGGGATCATCCCACCTACACAGGTTCTCCTGGTCACTGTCTCCTCTCAGCTGCACATTCCTGCTGCCTTAATTAGCGCTGCAGTGAGAAAAAGGCTTCCTGGCTGCACTGCAAGCATCTGCTGTCCTCATGGATCACTCTGTGGTCCTTCCATCCTCCTCCCCAAGTCCCTAAGGCTTCTGTGAGTTCTGTAACAAACTGACCTTCTCATTCTACGGTTTTGGTATTCCCAAATGAAGTGCTGAAGAAAAAGTGATGAACATCCAGGTCTCTCACTGTGTCCTAACTTATGGAACAAGACTTCAGTGCCCACAGCCTGAGGGGATCAGACCTTCCAACCTCCAAACTACACACACACTCACAATCTGCGCTGAATTGAGGACCATCAGTTGTAATACTGTGTGCCAACTGGACAGAAATAGAGGTGTTAAAACTAATTATCAAACTTTTCCTACAGGTTTAGGTAATTAAACCCCTGAGCACAGAGAAACTGTATCAACAGTGATACCAAAGTACTGAGTCTGCTCCCAATTTATTGTCAAACTTGCTTGCTCTGAAAGGATTCCACAGGCATTTTCAATGCAGTATTCAATGCCATATTTATTATGTTCTTTATATCAATTACTTGGAAAGCATCGATTTTTCTACTGAAGAAACTTAGTTACAGCAAAAAAAAAAAAACAAACCACCAACCAAAACATTTTCTCCACATTCTGTGTTCTGACTCCAAGGCACAATGAAAACAGTTATTCTGGGCTCATCCTCACCCTCTGTTCCTGTTCATTACTGAGAAGTGACCTCTGCTCAGCCAACAGGCGCTGTCACCTTCTGTCCCCTGCTGGGTACATGCTCAAAAGAAAACATTACAAAAGACCATGCACTTACCCTGGGCTGCCTACTGGCAGACAGGAGACAGAGGTAAAGATTTCAAGTCACACCAGCCCTGCCAGCTCCAGAACAAAGCCCCCCAAAATAAATCCCTGGCTTACTGGGCAAGGCTGCCTGTGCACAGAGCACAGCTCAGCATTTCCAAAACATCCCCCACAAGGGTTCACGGTTCAAGGTGCTGGGAAGCCTTTGCAAAAGAGGATATTTTAACTATTAGAGACAACAAATGCTAAGTAAAAGCAAAGTGATGATGTTTAAAAATAAAATAATATATGCAACTCTGTACAAAAGAAAAAGTTAGGGTTTTTTTTTTAAAATCAAAGATCATATTTGGGTGTAAACTGCTAGGACAATTTCACAAATACTTCAAAACAATTAGAAAATAAGGGCTGGCCATTTAGCAATACAGGAGGATCAAGTCAAAGTGTAGCTGTGACTTAGCTCAGCATCCACTGATCACTCTTCTTTGTTGACTACCAGTCAGCAGTTCAAATACAGGCTCTGACCGTCTAACAACTTAAATATTTACTATTTCATTATCACTTCACAAAATCAACATCACTAAAAGCCTCTGCAGATCATTGCTACTGTTTCAGTCCTTTCTACATTTTACCTCTTCTGCCCCAAAATGTGGGTATTTCCTTATATTTTTGCAGGAAACCAAATGAGCAGAGAGTTCATCTATTTCTTCTTAACTAGAAGAAAACACAAAGTATCCATCTTAAAGCCCTCACATACTTCAGTGTTCCTCTCTAAGTGTCCCATAGAGCTATCACAAAGACAGATTATAAACTATTCAATGTAATAAAAAGCTGACTAACAGATATGGACCAGAAAGTTAATTCATTAGTACAAAAGATTTTTTTATTCATTCATTTCAATTTTCTATTGCACAGAAACTTGCCATGAAAATGATTGTTTCATTCCAACAGCAAAAACAGTCTTTGTGTCTTATTCACCCTTGGCTATTGTCATCCTCTTCATCTTCGTGGTTCATAACTCTGAGAACTGATCTCTCAAGCCATACAAATTTAAAACATGTATAAATCAAATGCTCAAAAGTAAATTCGTTTTGCATGACTTAAATTTCAGTTTATGAGTGCTTTTCTAAGAACACATGAACAGGAAAAAGGAAAAATAAGTGAACAAGATATTGATCACCTTTTAAACATCAGAAATCACCCAAATTTATTTGCCCCCACCAAACACATTTGCTTTTCACTAAGCATTAAGGGAACTGTTTGGCTTCTCAAAACAAGGACTGCTGTGCGTAAACTGATACCACTACAATTTCCTTATCCTTCGAGGGAGGTAAGCTCAAAATCCCATTCCCAGAAGCGAGAAAACTGTCCCTCACTTACTCTCATGTGCAATGAGATCTGTTGCACTCTTACTTCATCACTGATGAATAAGGATTATAATTGCAAGGCAAACATCTTTAGAAAATATATACAGAAAGCGAGACCAGGATGATTGCACACTGAACTCAATTTCTCACAAGTCTGAGTCAGAAACAATGGAACAGAGCAGGCTGCCATTAATTACACAGACTACTTCAGCATAGCAAAAGCATCCTACTGGCAAAAGCTCAAGCTGCAAGAGAGAAATTAATCCCAATGTCAGTAGCCAGTGCTTCATGGCACGAAATGCAACAAGGAAATTATTTTGTGCTGCCAGGGAAGGCTTTGCATATCATGAGCTACCCAAAACATCAGCAACCCTTCAGAACAATTTACCCCCTTGATCCCCTACAAGCTGTACTATTGTGCATTTGCTCTTATTTCCCCATACTTAATACTTATGGCCCAGACCCTGCTACCCACAGGAAATACATCATGCTCCAAGGTGCAGCTCAAGGGACACTGTACAAGCATAGGAGCCCTCCAGCTGCTTGAGTCTACAAAAGCAGCTGCCAAGAAGGGGTTAAATCTCAAGAGAAATAAACCGTGTTTTCATTAAATTGCACTGCAGTGTAATGGCACAAAAGGTATTAAAACTCTCTGGAGCAGGGTTAATAGCAGATTTTATGCAAGTGGTTGATTAAGAGGTCAGCGATTTCCTAGGACACTTACACTGGGTTTATGGACAGATTTTGCTAAGGAATGTATTACCCCATGTAAACTGGTAAACTTGTAAAAACTGAAGACAGCAGTTTTTGAAAAATTAATTCTGCTGGACTGTGCTTTGCTGTGCCAGCAAACAGCGGTGCCCCTCTGTGCTTCTTCCAGTCAGAAAGAGTCTTCTTCCAAAATTTCTGACCAAGTTACCAAGCTCACCAACACTGAAACCACTGCACACTCAGAGAGTGACTTACACATCAAAAAAAAAAAAAAAAAAGCACTGAATGTCTTTAAAATCCCTTTCTAAGCTGTTGCATCGAGCCTGGCTGTAGCTCCTTTGTCCCTGGCCACGGGGCTGGAGCAGTGCAGGTGGCACTGCCATGTTCTGGCCCCTGTCCAACAGTCCTGGCACGGTCTCAAAGCCTTCTCCACTTCCCAGGCTGCCCCTCCGGCAAGTAGGCTGAGGGTGAACAAGAGAGAGGGAGGAAACACACCCAGGACAGCCACCCTGGCGCCAGCAAAGGGATATTCCAACATTCCATGCCACAACATGCCAGAATCTGCAGAAGGAACTGGAGGTTGAGGAAGAAAGGGGCTGGCACAGTGCTGGGACACTGCATGGACATCAGTCTGCTGGAGGATGTGGTGAAACACTTCTTGGTTTTACAGAATCAGACTAGAAAAGACCTCCAAGATCACTGAATCCAACTTTTGAGTGATCACCACCTTGTCAACTAAACCTTCACACAGGCTGGGGACAGAGGAGTTAACAAGAGGAGTTTTGAGCTCTTTAGATGAAACAAAGGGGAAAACCAAACAAAAAACCAAACAAAAAACCCCAACCCAACTACAGCAAAAAAATCAACAGGTTCAAATTCAAGTGTTCACCATGTCCCATTACCTTTTAATTTTAGGTTAAATGGGGAAAATAAAGCCGAAAAAGTATTGAGAAAGCCTTTGATGTACACACAAAATCTACTGAGGAATTCAGAGCTAGTTATCTCAATTAAAAGACTTGGTAATTACTTCCCAAGCCATACTGGTGGAACTGGTTGACTCCCCAGGGCTGGGCACCTCTCAAGGCCACCAAGAGCAGTTGTTGTGTTGGCTTTGCCCGTGGCTGCAGGAGGGACCTGTGTGGGCAAGGGGTAAGTCAGAGAACGGAGGGCAAGAGATCATGAAACCACAGAATGCCAGAATTGGTTTTTTTCCTCTGTCTTTCTGGCGTTAAACTCTGTTCAACTCACAAGTTCTCTTTTCTCTTTCCATGCTCTGGCCCATCCCTCAGCAGAGAGCAGACAGGCAGCTGCGGGGGAGCTTTGCTGCTGCTTAGGGTGAACCCCCTCAGCAGGGCTGTGGGTTTGTGCTAAACACACTGTGTACCAGGGAAACTGATTTCTGTGGAGCAAACAGCAATACCTCCCAGCAGAACTTGCTCATTAATTGGGAACAGATCCTGCAATCACTGGAGGAAAAGCAGAAATCCATGTGTTTGAAACTGAAAAGCTTTGCTCAGTGGGCTGTGGTTTCTCTCCTGAATTGACTGAGGATAGAGGGTAACTACAAAAGTCTCTATCCAGTTACATGCAGAGTTCAGAGACCTTCAAATCATCTGCAACCAGGGCCAAAACAACACACAGCATATTGCCAGAGGGGCCACAAAGCATGTTCTATATATACATGGTACAGATATTTCTCATTTCAGATCCATTCAGGGCAAGTATTTGGGTAACCACTGGCTTTTCAAAAAGGGTTAGAGTGGGATACTGCAACATGCTCCAGCAAGAAGAAGGTTTAAACCCCTTCCTGGCTCCCTCCACATCAAGTCCCATTGATCTCAAAATAATGAGCACCAACAAGAAGCAATATCAGCAGCATATACTTAAATAATTCTCTCAGAATTGAGAACACTTGATAAATTTAGCCCAGTTACAGCCAGGGGCAAAAACCTGGCAATATTGGAAGGACGCTGCGAAGCAGAAATGATGCACCCCCACTGAATAACCCCTCTTTCCACCATTCTTTCTTCTTCTCTTCCCTTACTATATTTAGGAAATCGAAGTGATTTAACGTAAAACAGCAAAGCTGGGAAATTGACTGCAACTCTTAAGAAAAAGCCTAGGAGGCTAATGAACCATTATGGTAAAAGCTGAATAAGCCCAGAACCTGAAAAGAAATTGGAGGTGTATTTTAGATATGCATGAAGACGATCAAAAACCCATTTCACAGAGATTGCTGTGTGCAAGTAGGGCACTTTGTTTAATCTTATCCAGCTATACAACTTAAATGAAACAAACCTTTAATTTGACTTTCAAAAGCATTAAGTATTTTGGGAGCTGCCTTGAAGTCGGCCAAATAATGTTCCTGGAGGTATTTCAAGCTAATTTTTAAAAGCCAACAGTTTCAATTATTAGAAAAATAGGCTCAGCTACTTCCTCAAGGGAAGGGTGAAAGAGTGAAAAAAACCAAAACTTTTTATCATCACAGTTGAGTCAAGTACAATGAAGGGGTTTATTACAGATATTGAAGTGGCTGGTTAAAAAGGCAACTTAGAAGGATTCCTTACATTATCTAAAGACCTGAAGTTTCTCCATATACATATCACATGGAGGCTGAGCTATTGTGCCCAAGATTTTTAACCATTACCTTAATTCCGAAAAAAGAGCATTATCAGAGCATTTGTAGAAAATTACAGACCCTCATTCTGCAGACACATCTCATCTGAGAATACTCATGCACACAAAAATAACCCCCAGATCAGGGCCTGAGTGACCCCAGAGCAATAAAGAACAGAGATATCTAAAAAGCTCCTTTAGATCTCCTGTAAGGGCATGAACCTGCAGGAACTAAAAAACATTAAAACAAGACTAAAAATGGGACAAAGTAGTAACACCCCTCCC
>WBMV01004890.1:923948-960603 GCA_013396655.1 Campylorhamphus procurvoides | reverse complement strand
CCAAACCAAACTAAATCAACAACAAAAGCAAATAAACTCCCACCCCCCATCCACAGAAAAGCTGTTGTCTGATCAATATGCAGACAGGACCACTAGTAGTTCCTTACCTTGGTATGGTGTGATCACAAGGATTCTTTGGCACATATTAACAACAAAATTCTGCAAGTCTAAGAATTAAGATTTATTAATATTTATTAAACTATTTCTTAAAGCTTCTCATTTCATTACTGTGTAACTAAACAGTAATACTGTTATTACAGCATAAAAATCACAGATTTTAGACACCAACTCATTTTTACATTACTTGGACACCAGAGTACCTGTGTTTCTTATTTTGATGGAACTTGAGATTAAAAGAGGCTTTTAGGTTGAAGTAATATCTTTGGTTAGACAGACATACAGCTGAGAAAACCAGCCAAATTTAAAAAAAAAAACCTTCTGTAAGTTTGAAAAAGATTCAGCAACTTTCAAAGCTGCTTTGAAAACTAAACCCAAGTAGCATTCACAGAGACACGGCATTCTGACCCCTTGACAAGAAACACTGTGACCTCTGGAGCGGAGTTGGAGCTGCACCCTCCTCATCTGCATCTATTTGTCATTTAGCCTATAGAAATCAGCAATTTCACTCCTTTCAACTCTGACATGAGTCATTTAATTCTGAATCAAGTCGGATGTAATGTAGCATGGCAGAGAGGCGAGGAAAGGAGGTGTGCCCGTCCCTTTGCCTCGCTATCGCTGCGGGAGCGAAGGCACGAGCGCTATCAGAGCCGAGCAGAGAGCTATGCCAGGCTTCGCTCTGCCACTGCCAGGCACCCCCTCACAAACAACATTTTAACTAGCTGAAGCTCTTACAGTGAAATGATCATTCTTAAGAGTGAAATTTCCTTCTCACACACCACTCCTACACCTTTATCAGTAGGGAACAGCAGTGTCATCCAATGGTCTGACAGGTTAAAACATATTGTACATTCCAGGGAGACTCCTAAGCCTCATTTCTTATTTATAAGCACTGAGTTACAATTTGAATGAATATGAGCCAGAATATCTGTCTGTACAGAAGATTCCAAATACTCACTTTAGAGCTTATCACAGCAACAAACAACTGAAAGAAAATTGAGATACTCCAGTTTTAGAGTGAGAAAGTCACAACTCTCTTAATAGCTACAATAAATTCAGTATCAGAAAATAATTTAGCAAGTTTAGAAAACAGAGTTTGATTGCAGTTAGCAATGCTCTGATTCGCTACAAACACTTGGGATATTAGCATGTATATTCAGGTAATGCCAGATAGCAAACAGGTAACTGTGAGCCGAAGGAAATTCAAGCACAGCTGAGTTAGAGCAGCATCCCAGGCAGCTCATCAGATAATAGAGAACTTCTTTTTCAGAAGCAGTTCCATATTTAGCCGTGTTTTCTGTTTCAGTATCAGGACCTTGGAAGTGGGCAGGCAGGAAGGGGAGCATGGGTGGCCAACCCCTGCTACTGCACACACAGAGGTGTTGTTACAGCTCAGTTCCATCACACCCTGGCAGCTCAGAGGGGTACACCAAGCCATAACCTGGAAGATGCCCCAATGCCCTGGCACCCTCCTCCCACCTGGAGCCCTTATCCATACATGGTCCATAAGGAATTAACGTGGCATTAAAGGATTAATAAGGTGATTTCACACACACACATTGAGCTACTGTGCAACAGGGTAATTCAGTGTCTCAGACCCACATTAGCCTTCAGTCCCTACCCATGTTTACAACTCCTGAATGTGCAATACAAGGACAAGGAATGGACTGGCTTGTGTTGGATGCTGAGGATGCCTTTGCATGACCCACACAAACTGCCCCATTCTAATGGACAAGCTGACTTGCCACAATGTTCACTTTCCCTTTTTCTTTCCGCTTAACTCCCCATGTGCTACACTTCCCTATCTAAAACCTTCTAGACAGTACTTGAGACTGAACACACAGGAAGGCAGGAACACATTTTCTACCCAACTCTTTCATAAGACATAGTGTGAATGCACATGATAGATGCAGCTTGGTTTCTTTAGGTAGCATTAGTTCTTTGTAATCACTTCACTTCAAAAGCATCACAAGATCTTAGATGTGAGCCCCAGATCTGCAGACACGCACAGGAACAAACCTCCACATTTCTGTGGCACTGTGGGGAGGCAGTTTGGAACTGAATGGGTCACCCTGAACACCACTGTCCCTGGTGCTACCCAGTTGCTCTGAATACCCCGTTCAATCTATTTAAAAGAAACATGAGAGAATACAGAAAATATTTTCAAATGTTCCCTTCTGGGTTTTATTCTCATTTCCTGATGCTCCCCTTTCCACAACTGTGTTTGAGTAAAGTGTTTATTTTCTTGACAGCAACTTATGGATTGGAAAAGAAAAAAAAATACCATCAGCATCCCAGTTGCACCTGCAAATGGTGAAACACCACCCTGCTCTTACCTGAGCAGGGAATGGGATGGCTACTGAACAGCAAATGAACAATGAGAGGAGGGGGTAAAAAAGGTCCTGACCCAACCCCACCAGTAAACAACAGTGCTATGCAGACCTGATGGATCTCACTGAACTGTAGCCTTGCTAAGTTCCAGCAGTTACTGAGTAAATGGAATGTATTGCACAGTGCTGGACTACCAAGTCACACAGCCAACGGCTGATGACAAGCCGGTCACTGTACTTGTGCCTCAGACCCACAGAAAGCTGTAACTGCTCTTTATCCTCACTCCATCTCCCTAAAGCAGCACTGGCAAGTTGGATGCTCAGCTGCTTGATTCCCTTCAGAATGACCCCTCCTGCAACAGGAACCAGGGGGAGCTGCCACCACCAAGAGAATCAATAGGAGAGCTTAAAAGCACTTACCCATATTGCGGGTCTGGACTAAGCACTAATAAATGAATGACAGGCATGTCTGGAATGCTCAGAGTGCCCTCCCCACTGAGAGCTAGGCATGTTCTGGGACTGCAAAAATGCCCAGTGCACCCACACCAACATGATATAGGTAAAAAGGGACGTTTTCCCCTCACAGGGGAAGCAGCTGATGCCCTGTGGGTTTTTTCATTGCATCAGGAACCCTACCCACAAATGCAGATCTGTTCTGCACATCATTTAACATACCACTTACCTCACTGAACATACTGTTCCCAACCACTGCAGTTCAAGCAAATCCCTTGAGCAAATGGATAATAAATGGCTTTCTCAAAGCCATTTACAGAAGAGTGTTAATACTACATATTTAAGCCTCATTTAAAGCACTCAAACATAAACAAGATGACTTATTCTACTGGATGGCTAAAGAATGCTAACTTGCCTACTTTCCCAATGTTCATTGAGGATGTGCAGGCATACAAGACAGGAAAAATTAATTCAAAGAGCTGCAATCCTACAGAGAACAAAAAGATGGAAAGATCTGGAGAATTTCTTTTATTCTTCAGACAAGCAAAAACACAGAGCAAGCAGGTGGTGCTTCCAAGTTAGTACAAGCACAAGTTAAAGATAAGGTGATGCCCAGGTGGACACACAGAAAGGCTGCTGATCTGATAATGCTTGTAAGTGTCTTTGCAAAGCAAAAAGTCCAAAGGCCTTTAAGTTTATCTCAAGTACCTCCTTTCAGATCATTCTGTTCAAAGATCCAATGTTTATTTAACTTATGGTAGCTGAGCCATCTCTGCATCATGGATCAGACCCTCAGGCAGCAATCAAGTGTGGAAAGGCCAAAACAGAATGGTTTACTGCACTAAATATAAGCATAATAGTTTAGTTAGACACTTGACAGCAAATTAAGTGGAATTACATACCAAGTGTTAGCTCCTTGTATACACTCATTCAGTCGGGCTGCAAGCTTAGTCTTATTATAACATACCTATGACACAGAGGGGAAGAAAGGCCACTGTAAGTGGATAATGAAGGGGAGGCACATTAGACTACTTATCCCTCCCATGAGATTGCCATTCCCAGCCCTTTACAAGTGACAGTTTAAATGGCTCAGTGTTGCCCTGCTATGCCATTTAGTCCAATCAAGCACTTATGTTTAGCACACACAATTCACAGGGCAAGCTCCTCACTATTTTTGCTTATTGCTTTCTTGCATTATGTAAAGCACTGAGTACGAGCTCTTCCACTGATGGCCTCAGCTCTGCACCACAACTCATCTCAAGTTAACTCAGTATGTAATTCATAAACCACAGCCTTTTTTATCACTAGGTAATTCCAGAGGTATGACAGATGTTGCACAGACATTAGCTGACCACGAAATAGCAGCTGGCTGTGAAAAGCAAGGGATCCTCTTTCTTTTGCTTCACAGACCCTCTGCCTGCTTAAAACACGTGCACAACAACAACTCAGATACTGGGAACTTTTGCATGGTGTTCACGTGGGGAACGGACTCTCTGGACAGTATGGGCAGGTGCTGCTCAACTGGGGACACCTGTGTCCCTCACAAGGGTCTGTGCAGTGGCACCTGCCTTGGCTCAGGTGAGGTTACCTGAGCTTTGTTCTGCTGAATTCTTACCCAGCCAGCTGGCCTGGGCTCCAACAGGAGCATCCCAGCATTTGCATGTCCCACTGTTATCTTCAACTATGTACAAATCACCTCCCCATTGCCATAAGTGACCCATATTTTGATCTAAGAACAATTATAAAACACAACTTTGAACAGAATTAAAAGGGTAGTTATGTAATGAAATCCTTTTTTCTTCTTGAATGCATAAAATGGCCAGGAAGCCTTCTGTGGCTCTCAGACACTCTGTATTACTTTTCTGTTTGAACTAGCATGATTCATTTATCTCATTACTAATACTTAAAATGTTGGTAGAGCTTTATTTTAATTTCTGTACTGAATGTCAGGACAAGGAGAATGAGGAGCAGCTTCTGCCATTTAGAATGGCTGAAACAAGTTTGTTGGTTGTGTTGTTTTGTGTTATTTAAAAAACTGTGCATCAAGCCCTCTTTTTACACAGCTTAAAAAAAAATCTGGTGCCTCTAAAAATATCAGTCACAGAAAAATAAATCTGAATATGTCCAAGTCCAGTCCAGAAGAGCATCAAATGAAAACACTGCATGCAGGAAGCTGAGCTGACCACTCTTCATCCAGCTGCCTTACAACTTATTAGCCCTATTTGTCCCTACCTGAATAACAGCAAGATAGATTCTGCAGACAAATATTAGCATTTCTCTCTCTTATGGTTTTTAGCCTCCTATTCTACAGGAAAAAAAAAATTAAATGAAACAAAACCTGCTTGTCTTCAGGCAGTCACAATCACCTCTATAATTCTATAAATATCCTCTGCACAATAACTCATGGCGTGTAGAAAAGCAATGACAAGGTCACTTACTATGAACAATTCATGATCGGTTACCCTGGCAACAGAAATGTGTGGCAACAAGGCAAAAAGGCATAGGAAAAATTATAGGATGTTTCCATTATGTAAGTGACTCCTGTGATTCCTCCAGAAGGGTTTACCTAAAAAGTCTCAGACTCCAGATGTTTCTCACTGCCTCTAGTTCCTCACCAGGAGGAACTTGGCTTGTTTTATTCAAGTTACAGCATGTCTATAGCAGTCAAAAGAAATCCAAATCTGTGGCTGATAAGGATTTTCAGTGGATTTTAAACAATGTTACCTAAAGGTCTAGCATGAATGTGATCCATCTCTGTGGGTGAGTGTCTTCATAGGAGTTGAAATTCTTAGTTAGTATTCACTGGTAGTTACTTTGTCATCATCCAATTAAAAAATCAATCATCAATCTGTACTTCACAATGGGTTTCCAAGTTTTCAACAGGACTTGTGCAATTCCTGTTAGTTTAGGACTTCAACTTTCTAATGACAGAAGCAAAAGTTTGCTGCACAGGCCATGGTTCTGGAATGCCATTTCCACTCTGAATCCATCCCTAAAGCCTAAGGGAGCTCCCTCAGCACAGGTTTATACCAGTTGGCTGTCACTATTTCACTGATGAAAACTCAGGCTTGACAAGGACTTAACCAGCAATAACCATGCCCCTTCTGAAGAAATAACATAACCCAAAGAGATTCCAGAGTAGATGTGCATGCCTCTTACCATATCAGAATGGGAACAGTGGTCCTAGAAATGCAGAGCTGCTCCGAGTCTGCGCACAGAGGAAGAATAAATGCCAAGATAAGCAGAGCCCACTCACACCCATCACTGCCAAGGGCAGATTGCTGAGGTACCCCAGAAAGGAGAGGCAGCATAGAGATCACTTACTGTGCTGTAAAAAACCCTCTTCTGTGTCTGAGAAGACCGGCATCAACCCACCCCTAGCACATATAAAACACTGTGGTCCTTGCAAATCAGGGATAAACAGTTTGCAGCCTTTATGCACCAGTACCTTTTGGTGGTGCCCCTCTCTTGCCACCTCCAAGACAGCTGGGATGGCAAAGCTATGGACACCATAGGCTGTGTGCCTTCCCAAGTTATCATCACATACTCAGCCTTGGAAAAGTGTAAACTGAAACTTTAAGTGAAGAAATAATTGATCCATCAACAGCAAGCAGAGTAAAATGCTCTGTGGTACAATCCAGTCTGAAATGGTATGGAGTGAGAGATCAGAATTCTTCAAAGGCCCCAACATTGCCATGAAGAGGCATGAGGAAAATCTGACCTTAAGTTAGAAAGCAAGGGACACTTGAAGAAATTCACAGTTCTAATGCTTTTTGGCCTCTCGCATCACAAGTTTAGCTTTGGGAAACTGATGAAAAGCCTGATGGATGCAGAGTGGAATTCCAACAGGTGACTGCAGCACAGCTTCAACATTTGACCCCTACAGATGGTTTTGTGGCCATTCCTGTGGCCCATCCATAGGAAATACAAACTCAATTCCATTGATGGTCAGAAAGAGGATGCAAAACCCCCTAATAGTTCAAGAGAAAACACCTCGAGGGCAGCCTATGGGCTCTTCCTGCAATCACTGGGCCAGAGTGGAAAGCACAAAGGAGCTCTGAGAACTCTGGAAACTACTGAGAACCAGTAAAATTGAGGGGAGTTTAACACACATTAATACTGTAACAAAGGGAACTTTATAGTGAGCGAAAAAACTCTTGACTGAGCGTGTATTTTCAGTGTTTGCTTCTTCAAAGGACATGGGAATTTACAGGGAAGATGTACATCAGAAATGAAGAGCAGCTATTCTGATCATGTCCTAAATAACAGTCCATTTGAAAATAGATGCTGTATGATGGAACTGCCTCTGCAATTTCCAGACAGGTTTGACTGCTCACAGACAGAACAAAACACAACCAAAAAAGAAAAGTAAAGGCAAGAACAGAATGCCCAAACCTACATTAACCACCTGATTACTCTGTTATTCTCAAGTTTGCTTCTAAGAGGTTGTACAATCAACAACCTTGACCACATTAAGAATTCTGGAAAATCAAACGTAACTTTTCAACCGCAAATTTCTGCCCCTTCTTCAGCAGAATAATCCTGGCTCTTATAATTAACATCAGCGCTAAGATTATTTATTTTATGCTCTTCACAATGTGTGAAACTGTCCAAGACTGCAGTACGACTTCAATGTTGACCCCTTGTATTTCACACAGCCAGGACATAGATATGAAATGACCCAAAATTCTACTGTAATCTCTTAAAAACTCTGCATCAAGAAGGAATAAGAATAAAGACCTTTTAAAAACAAGGATTTATTAAATTTCAAGTCAACTTCATGATTAGGAAAGAACTGACTTTTAATTCTCAAACTCCTGAGCTGGAAAGACTAGAATTAGTTCTTCAGATTTCAATTTGCAAGGTTTGCTAACTCTGCAATTCCTGCCAAAGATGCCACAGTTTCACACTGCAAAGGGAACTCCGAAAATCAGGCATGGTTTGCCATTACCAAAAGACAAAACAGAAGAGAAAAACCCTCAGACCATCTGCTAACCATTTTTTTTAATCATCTTCTCCTAAAATAGCCCACTGGCAATATATAATTGCAAGGACCTGATGCCTAGACCATGCCCGCCTTTTTCAATATACCAATAACAAACACCCCCCATGACAAAATGTGACAATTCCCTTCCACCTCTTTCACCAATATAAAGATCATAAAATTTAAATAATCAGAAAAATGTATCAGACCTGTTCAGTCAGGTGACTGTTCTTTATCTAAATGTAGTTGGGTCCTCATCCATGGAAGGAGATGGGAGTTCCAAGCTCCCCTACATAAGGGCTTTTTTAGTCATATAGTGCTTCATCAAGTATCTACAAATCCAAACTTTCTCCTGGTCCTTCCAAACTATTTAATACCAGATACAAGTTATTTAGATACTACAAACCACAATTTTGCTGTCAAAATAGGAAAAAAAACAAATATATAAAAGAACCCAAGTTTTCAATTATTTACCACCCTTGAAAAGGGTCGCCTAAGCTAATACAGAGTTTATTGCATATCTATTTTTTTCTTCCAATTAAACACTGGTTTTGAAATAATCCACTATCAAATTGCACCCAAAGTACTACAGCCAACAGACAAAATCAGCACCTTCCCTCTGTTTTCTCCATCATTTTAAATACCGGCCCTGGGTCCATAATTAACAGTGAGCTGCACAAAACACACAAGGTTTAGGTATCAGTGCATGTGGTCCTAACCGCCCATTACAGACACTTCAAACTTGTCAAAGCCTGCAAGAAACATCTCAAATGTTTCTTCTTTTTGCCTTCAAAATATTGGGGAAACGTTTTCCACAGCTCCTTTTCTTTGCCATGCTAATAACCCACGGTGGTCAATAGGCTCTTGCAGGGTGAGGTATTTGCAGCATTTCCCCAGACTCCACGCTGATAAAAAGCCACCCGGAAAACATATCACAAAACACACAGTCATCTGTCACTGTAAGTTAGCCAATTGCAACTACAGGGGGCATTTTGAAGCAGGCAGAATGTAATTGCCTGCTTGGAGCTCCGCCAAGACACTGGAACTAATTATTTTTTAAGGCTGAATTTAGCGCTTGCATGAAAGGCGATGGATCGGTAGCAGGGGAAGATGAAGCCGCTTTGCTCCCAGCCGAGGGCCCTGCTGTGCCCTGACAATGCCCATTGCCCTGGGCCTGAAGTGGCACATGCATTAAGGGACACTGGTCACCAAGTCCCCTTGGAGCAGAAGTTGGCACAGTGAGGAACAGTGAGGGCAGGAGCTCCTGTCCCACCTGCCAGCACTCAGACGCTCACACTCCCACCATGTATAATACACCAAAGGAGAACACTGAACTTACATGCCTGAAGTACTCAGTTAGCACTAAAGAACTAGCCTGTACTCTGATCAACAAGTAAAAGTCTCTAAGATGTCGCTGCCGGCTGATAGATATTTAAAAAGACCAAGTATCAGCATGAAAAACTAATTCTACACATAACTACATCCTGCATGGGAGGCACCTGTATGTTCTTTCATTATTTCCTGACTGTTCCACACTGATATTAAGAAGCAAAGATAAAAAAAATTAGTCTCCTTTGTAGAAAGAAAAAAAAATAAAAATAGCAGGTCCAAATGCCAACTTAGCATCACTGTCACACCACCAACAGCACTTGGCACCCATCTGAGGTATTTATTTTTTGTTAGAATATAAAGACTACTCCCATATGCTCCCAGTATTAAACAGTAAAATTAAGGGGACATAAAACTTTAGCAAGAAAATAGTTATCTACATAAAGAAAATACAGGTGTGTGACATATACATACATACAGCCCCCATCCCTGTCAGATACTGGATGCCTGGTCAGATAAACAAAAATAAAGGCAATATTTTAGATGCAGTAAAATTGACTTACTGGTTTAGTTGTATATAAATAAGGCCTTTTATTTTCAAAAAAGAGTTTTAAGTGCTTTTAACAATTTATTATACAGCATACCTAAAATGTTTACAAATACAAGCATTCTCTGAATTAATATTGCAAGTTCTAGAAAAAGAGCTGGTTTTTTTCTGTAACAGAAATAACATGAACAGAAAGACATTCAAATTTAAATCAAGGAGAAAATATTAAATAACAAAAGCTAAGTTTCACACCGAATTTGCCTGTTTGGTTCCAAAATGCAATGTTAGAATTCTTCTGCGTTAGAGCTAAGGAAAAAAAATAGGGATTGACATGGAAGGAACTAAAAGTGAGTGTACGAAGCACAACCATATGGACACAAACACTGTGCTTAACAAGGCTTAGATTCAGTCTCTTTCTGGTCACTGCACACACCTCAACTGCCCCCAGACAGCCCAAGTGACAGCATTCCCCATGCCTTCCTCATGCACTGCGAGGGAAAGCAGCAACAACCAGGGAACAAAGCCTGCCAGTGGCTCATGCAAGCAGACAGCAGCCAGCCCTGAACAGTCCTGATTCCTGCCCTGGCTGGAACTCAGAGGCAACACAGCCAAGCACATCAGGGATGTGGCACAGCCCTCCTGCTGCGGGGGCATGAGATCCACCCCTCAAAAACTGCAGCTTCTCGCTGACTCCACCTACAAGGCAAGGAACTGGGGAATATTTGCTTGGGTTTAACAGTGTCATGAAAAACATATTTTGCCACCAGTTAGGGAGAGAATTAAGGGACTCCTGGAGTTTTGCCTCTCTCAGGTGGAGACACAGCACAAAGAGCAGCAAAGCACTCCATGCTCATTATTCCTGGGCCAAGGAGCTGCCACGTTGCCCTCCAGTTTTCGTTTCCCCAGCATTCAGCTGTCACCCTTTCTCCTTCTCTTTGCATTGACAGGGTCTGGCATCAGCACCAGGTCAGAAATGGGAATGGGCCTAAGCTGGACCAAACTGCATTCTGTTTCTTACCCAATTAAAGAGAACTCATCAGGCAAGAGTGGGGGAGCTGGAGCTCTGCTGTCTGTGCTCACATTTTCCTCTTCACAGCCCCTTACTCTGGCACAAACACTTGTCATACCAGGGCTTTCTTTACACACAGTGCAGCTCTCCCATCACAACACTGAAAACACCAAAGTATCCATGCACTGCAGGATGGTCTCCAAATATAAATACCCAGGGTTTAAGTTGAAGAGTAAAATGCGGCAAAAAAGTAAGAAAAAATAATCTGTCATCAGAAAATGACCCAACACTTCCATTGCAGAAACCAACTTTTTTTCTCCAAATTTTATTCTCATCTGTTTTAGAGTTGGCAGACACTACCAAGACATAACAGGTTTTCTTGCTTTTTCCCACTTATGAAAAACCCACACACAGGTTGTCTGTGCCTTGCAACCTCTCAGTGACACTGGAATTGCACCAATGTTTCCACAGAAGCTGCTGCCCAACCTGTACCACCCAGCAGTTTTTTACACCAGGTTCAGACATAGTCATGAATTTCTCAACTAATTTTTTCAGTTTTGTTCTCATAAAAGGCTTTGTCCAGCACTGCTGAAGTTAACAGGCAATGGAAGCAGCATCAGGATGAATATGCATCTCTAAGACTCATGGAAACAGAAGAGAAGCAAGTTTTGAAGAATGAGAACAAGAACTCACAGATGTTCCATTTAGTTCACTCTGCAAAGCGACAGTTTAAGAATTTCCTTTCCAAAGAAAACATCTGTGGCAAAGGTTTAAAGTCCCTTTTTTCTTTTCATTTGAATTCACTCTCCTTTTCTTAAATGTCCTTTATACAGACCAAACAATACAGGTTTTCTCCTCAAAGATAATAATGACACAGTGCAAAGTAAAACCAAAAATTCCTCAGCAGTAGTGCATCATTAAAAGTAATTTATACAACTGCTACAGATGACTGAGTCAAAAAGGAATTATGAAACGCTGAAAACCATGAACATTAAGGAGTACACAGCTTTTCTATGTCTTCCCCCCTTCCCCTCCAACTTCTCTAAGCTAGTAATTTCTGCAGGCTGAATGCAGCCTGTCCTCCTACTCAGGAGCTCATTCACTAATGACAGCCTGCACGAGAGAAGCAGAGCACGTGCACACTGTCACTCAACCTCCACACACTGCCACAGCCAAGATTAACCAGCATCCAAGTGATGCAACTCCTTCCTTTGCCAGGCTTTTAGCAGCAAGGGTTTATAGAGTCTTTCTACACAGAGGTTGTATACACACATATGCATGTATTTCTCTTTGAATATATGTCATGTATTTGTCTACTGAGTGAACATTTACTGAGATACTCTCACAGGTTCACAGTCTCCAATTGACATTATTTTTCCTCAGTGACAGTGGCTAAGGACTGGTTGAGGCTTTCAGAACTCAACTGCCCCCCCAAAAAACTGTACATCAGCATAGTGGTTACAAAACTCACCCCATAATTAAGAAACCCAGGCTGAAATCCCTTCTCTGCCTGAGAGACAGTAAATAATTCTACCTACATCCTTCCAGGAGACAGCTACAGGCTGTACACTATTCTGGCTGGAAATGTTTGACATTTCTCTTTCTACAGTGTTCTGTATTGCTAGAAAAGAGTAAAGATCAAGGCTCATTGTGAAAGACAAGACAGGTACAGCAGCAATGTTGCTATCTCAGTAGGCATCACATTCCACGGGCTACTTTCCACCTTTCATCCTGAAGAAAACCATCAGAAACTACACCAGTTTATCCTGAGAACAGCAACCAAAGCTCTCCCCTGGCCTAGAAGGTAAGATGCAAACTGCACAAAGTTCTGCTTTTTCTAGCACTTGCTGGCTTAATGTGGAAAATAAAACAAAAAACCCCAAACAGCAAAAATCCAAATTAAGCTAGCAGAGCTATACAAGAGGAGACTACATCATTTAGGATCTCTCTGTGGAGAGTTACAGGATGATTTTAACATTTTCCCCCAACTGAAAGTGTGCACAGAACATGCATTATCCAACCACCCCCTGGGCAGAGACTCAGACCATTTGGCTACACTAAGAACAAGGACTCCAAGTATCACATCCATTTTTTTCCAGCCAGATGTAGGAAGAAGGCACATCCCAAACCATTCCCAGAGGTAACAGTTTCCAAGAAAACCAGTAATTCAGTTCTGTTGTCTGCATAGAAAACACCACCCCAACTCCACCTTTACATGTAATTGGAAAACACCTACATTTTTGTTCCCAGCTGGGCACAGATGGAAAATCCTTAGGGTTGGGGATGCTCCAGATGACCTTTAAAAATCCCTTCCAACCAAAAGTAATCTATTATTCTATGACAAAATGTGTGAACTCACACACATACCAAAAACTTGGCAACCTGTGACAATCTTGCAATTAAAATACATTTGAGGCTTGCTTGAAAAATAAATAAATGGGTTATTTAAATTGCAGTTTTAACTGAGCATGTGACAGTGGGTGCTGTAGCATAAAAAGCAGAGTTATTAACCCTAAGCTTCTTTAAAAAGGGAAGGGCTCTGGATCTGTAGTTAGCAAGACTCCAACCAAAGCTGTGAAGAGGAGAAAGTATAAAATAAAATAAGAGTAGAATACAATATGCCCCAGTTATTTTATATGCTTAAAAAGCAAATACTGCCTAATTTAAATTTCTATTCTTCAGAGTGAATCTGCCAGCTAAACTTCTGTTTTGTGAAGCTCCAGCACACAGCATTTGCTATTAAGGCAATAAATACTGTGGGGAATATGTATAACACAAAATCATTTATAGCAGAAATTTGAAGAATCAACTGCCCCAAGAACTAAATTGTCTTTCACAAGTAAACACTGGGGGAAATCATTATAATTTTATACTGACTACATAGCAGTCTTTTTCATTCTACCCTTCAAATTATTCTGTTTCTCAGGGCACTCTCTTCAACTCTAAAACTACAAGGAAACACCCTCCAAGCAGTGCAAAACAATCCTTAAGTCAACTGCACTTATCAAACATTATTTAGGCAATGAGCTGACAGACATATGGTGCTGATACCTTTTAATTTCCATATACATTAGCTACAGAAAATACTTCAAAGCAAACATGAGCAAAAAAACATCATGAAAGAAAAAAGCACTCTCCGGGAGACTTGGTGCTGAATTGCCTAAGAATCACAAGGTCCTGCACCCCCCTACCATTACACAGCCTTACATCAGCCCAAAACTCATTTTCCTGAAAATATTTGAAACTACCTGAACCCAAATATTTTATTCTAAAGAAAATTACCAGGCTTCATGATCAATTACTTACAATTTTATTAATGGGACCTCTTATCCAGAAAATAGATATTTTACTTTTTAAAAAATAATTTTAAAAACCAGTGCTTCAGAGCCATCTCCTGATCACTTATAAGGTATAGTCCTTCACAGGAGTACTAAAAGCAAACATAACAGGAAAATTGGGTGGAAAACGTTTAAGTGCATATTTTCCAATTCTCTAATTACACAGGCTTCCTCTGGGTCTTTCAAAGTACATTATTAGCACTTAAACATTAACACACATTACTTGTGATTTCCCTACTATGTGTCAGGTTATTGGTCTGGAGTGTAATATTTTCTACACAAAGCAATTTATCACACATGTTAAACTACAGCACTCGACTTGGAAATAAGTTATGTACTTAAAGCAAAGCACAAAGAGCATCAGAACACACCCAGGAACTCTGTAACCTCATTTACTTTCTAGCACAGTTTGCTGTAACTGGGCAGGAATCAAAAACCCTGAAAAGCTTCCAGTATCAAAATATACATCATCTTTATACAAAAGCATGAGATACAAACTGATCAAATATCGCAGCTGCACTTAATCTGTACCCAAAGCACAAGAAAGATCCTGGATACACGTTTTGCTTCATTCCAAAAACACTGAACAAAGACTTGTGAACTCTCAAGCACCATGTTTATAATCTCCTAGGACTTTTATCTCGAGTTTTTCTTGATATCTACAGCCAACAAAACGCAAAATGCCCTGATGCCCTGAGCTCCTGGGGTTACACTGTCCTGCCTCCCTTCATCTATATAAAACACATATAAATTCCTGTTCATACTTACCCAGCTGTCTCTGCCAGTCACTGCTCCAGTCTGGGGAATCCATGCGAGCCCCAATCCAGTGAGGAACTTCAGCAGCCCATCCTGCCCTAAATCGGGGGCCAGCTTTTCTTAACCTCCCTGGAGACCACTGCAGGAATAAACCATTATTTCCTGCACACAGCACTGAAGAAAATAAAAATCCATCTGTGTAAATGCACGTTTGTGCCTCACTGCTGCTCCAGGGCATGACAGTCCAAACCCAACTCCACAGTAACATCTCTGGCCCCAGAACATCCAGCCTGCTCTTCACAAGGTGTGAAATAATGGAGCTGCCCCAGCCCCTGGGCCGTTAGGGGCAATGACACCAGCTGATGCAAAACACCTGAAGGCCATTTGCCCTCTCTGCTCCCACAGGTGCTACAGAAACGACACGATTGGGCCCCACCTTCCACCTGCCAAGTCCACACTTGAGAAGAAACAAAACTCTTCAAAAATCCTATGTTCACACTGACCTGACCCTTTCTATTTTGATGTAGCAAACACTGTTTAGGCTAAGCAAATAGAGCAGCAAGGCTCTGCTTCCACTGCTGTGGTGCAGACCTGTAAGGATCAGCCCATGCCCTCAGCAGGACCTCCTGCCTGCCACCCAAGAACACCTAAAGGAGGTGACATGAGGAACAGCTGAGCCCAATTAGCCCCCACCCGTTCTCATCAGGCTTAACATCAGCAACACCTGCAGCTTTTAATGCTTTATGGACCAGGTGAAGCCAATAGGGAAGATGACTGAAATCACAGCATATTTCTTACACTTCTAAAGAGATGTTATATTTTTAAAGATGACCAAATTGCTTTCTATGTGTTATCTAAAAAATGCTGTCACCACTACTAATTTATGATTCTGTTCAGAGTGCTCAATGAATTGAGTTTCTTCAAAATCTTAACCATTCAGCAAGTGGAAAAATAGTTAAATTCATTCACAAACCATCATCCCCAAGCTCACTGTTTCTTTCTTTTACCCCTCTTTCCTGCATGCCTGCCTAATGCTGCTGATCAGTTCTATCTCAAGCAACGACAAACTCAAACCAGCTCTTCTTCCTGGTGACTGTTCCAAAAATCTCAGTGAAATGACACTAGATTTTTTGAGCTTTACATGGTACATGCCTGCCAAGCCTCCCAGAAGCCCCAGAGTTGACTGCTCAGCTCCGGAAAGCAAGCACAGCATCAGTTGTAACTTCCCATAGTAGTTCTCTTTCCAAACTCTGGGGCTACATTTTATTTCTTACCTGAATCATTTTTTTTTTTGAGAAGTGATTATTCAACTGCATTTGGTAGCACTCAGTTCTCAAACACATTTCTTTTCAAGCTCTGAATAATAAGGGGGGGGGGGGAAGTGTGTACGTATCTATGTATGTACATGTGTATTTATAACTGCCTCTCATTTAAAACACCAGCACAATTCACTGTAGATTTCTGACTTGACTCCAAAGCAAGACACAGCTGTGATCAGGACATCCCTGCTTTTTTCACTCACTGAAAACAGCTTTTCTGTATGAAAGGTTTTGGATAGATCTGTACAAGTATTGCATTTATCTGGGACAGAGTGCCCAGCAAAGCAGGGCTCCTGTGACACACACTGAAATGCCCAGTCCACACACACCAGCCAGGCCCTTCCTCCAACTTGGCAGAGAGGCAAACATCAAAACTTACTTAAAAACAAACCTTCCAATGAGAGATTTAGTAAGTTCTACACTAACGTTACTTTTTTTCCTTCTTTAAAGAACAAAACATTGGAATCTGTACTTAATTCATGTTTCAGCTGAATATCAAGAACAACACCTCCCCTTCTGCACAGCCTGGATGATGGTGGGTGCAGGACACAAGTGCAGCTGCAAACAGCTAGGCAGGGGTTTGTCTTTGCCCATTAGCAACAAATCAGAACATAAAAATCTGAAGCACACCATAATGCTCTAATTACACCCTCCAGGGCAAGGGAAGAAAATACCTAAGGTGAAATTTTCCTAACAATTTCTGATGTTTTCACCCAAAGATCCATTCTGTTCTCACCTCCTTCCTTTGTGTAACACCCAGTTCCTGCTTTGCCCAGAAAGCAGAAATGCCAGTGCTATTTCTGTACCCAGCAGGCTCACAACCCCCTTTCTTTATGACAAGGCAGACACAAGGCGTGTGTTCCATCAGGTGTGTTGTCACCGAGGGGACACATTTCAGAAGGCTTGAAAGACACAACTGCTGCTGGGAAAACAACCAGCTCCTGCTGTTACCTGGTTATCCACCTCATTACGAAGAGGAAAGAAAGGAAGAGTTGCTACAGACAAATCCCAAATGAAAACAAAAATGAGACCCAGAATACCCAAAAGGAACGGGAAGATAACGGTGAACATTTCAGGGCTAATCCAGGGATTTTCTCTCTTACCTTCTATGAAGACTTGCACTTTGATGCCTCAATCAACTCTGCCCCATCTGCCACTACTGTATTATAAATAACACCTGCCTCCAGTTCCCAAACACATTTCCATGAGTACACAAAGAGGAATATACAGCACAGACACTGGCATTAAATATTTAACTTTCTACCTTAACAACCTTCCTTTTTTTGTGTGTTTCTTGCTTCTGCTTGAGGCTAAATAGTAAGGGCAACTCATGAAGCAAAGCTAGTATCAGTCCCTATATATTATTCATTCATTTCAGATGTACCAATTCCACCTCTGTCTCAAAAACCAGATACGTTACCTCATAATAAAGATCTGTCAGCTCAGAAATCCAGAATTCTTAACCTGTTAAGAAACCAGGACATACACAATATTTTAGGGGTTCAGCAGTACATACTGTGAACTCCAAGTACAGAAGGATGTTTGAATCTGAATTTAATGAGTTAATTAAGAAACAAATACATGACTAATTTGACACTGCCTTAACAGACCAAGCATGATTTATTGATAGAAAATTTAACATTATTCAACACTTTAGAAGCAATTATAATTTCCCTTCCAGAAAAAAACACCCCACCTGATTTCTCTGCCTCCAGCTGGTTACAAAGGAGAAAAACCACTTGCTTCAATTGCCCAGCACAGCTCCTTGTCACACATAGTAACAGGCTCTTGCAAATTCCCACTTTCTTACACAAGCCTCCTTTCACTGCACACATTTACAGGGAAAAACAAAATTAGTGATGCTTCCAGCACCTTGACATGGAAAAGCTTGCTAGAGACTTACTGAACATGGGGCTGGAGACCACCCCTGGCAGCATTACCAGGATATCTAGTTTTGCTCTTAAAATATGAAAATTTTGGTTCACTAGGACTGCCTTTCAAACCTCTTCCTGACCTTGCCAGGCTTCCCCAGAATTAGCTGCCAACAGAATCCCAAAGTTGTTACTGCAAATGAAATACTTGACCAAGTAATTTGAAAGTGCACTCCAAAGAGAAGCCTGGACAAAATATTCACGTCAAGTTCCCTCCTGTAGGTGAATGTGTAAGCCTATGGAAGTGCCTCCCCTCAGCACACAAGGTCAGGATCTCTGGATACTGGAGTTGTGTGTTAGGAGAACTGGAAAAACTTTGGGAACTTCTTACTGCGAGGCCTTTCTCGTTGCACAGTTCCCTTTTACTGAACAAGGCACAATCCTCTGGTCAGTAAAGACACCAAAAACTCCATCTGGCAAAGTAACAAGTGCTCATTTTCCTGTTTTGTTGTCATTTTCTTCCCCTCTCCTAGGTTCATGGGTAGGCTGGCTGCTCCAAGCTGACCAACACCTGCCTAAGTGCATTTAATAGATGTCATGTTATATCACAGGAACCTGCACCATATGCTGGTTCCTCAGATTTTATGCAAAATGACCCTTCTGTCACTCAAATTTGGACTCTTAGGCAGAAGTTTTGTCCCTAGAGGAAAAAAACTGCCATCAATACCCAACAATAGACAGATTAAACAGGAATATGGGCTTTAATGGGGTGTCACATTGGTTTGAATACACAGATAACTAATGAGAGCTGTGGACAGTGACTTACAGTGCCAGTATTGCAATGTGTTATCACACCTTCTGACAAAGAAAAGCATTTACTAACACACTTTCAGAAGAACAATCTGTTTAACACAGATTTTTTTCCCCTCTAACAGTTTGCCTTGTATGCTTAAATACCATTTGTTTTGCTTTGCCAACTAAAAATGGTGAGAGTTCAGTGTTTATACAAAGTACACTGGAATGTCAGGTGCTTATTTAATTGCTTTTGTAGCCAATTTCCTTGCCCCTCAAGGCTCATTAGTCAGTCATCTAATCATTCCATGCAATAATGCATCCTCTCTGTTTCCTTCTTGAGTTCAGGAATATATCTTCATCTGTGTTCCCAACAGTGGTGTCCTTCAGCCACAACCTTTCTGAGGGCTTTTTGACTGGTTGCCAATGTTACTGTCTGTTCCACACGGAGGTGGATTTCCCCAACACCTATTAATTCTGTTCTACCATATACTTAGCCATCTGGACAATAAGGCAATAGAAAAAGACTGCTGTTTCATGAAAAATCTCCATGACTTTTCAGGTAATGGCTTTGTTGCACCTGTCCACCCTTGTGCTTTACAAAGATGCCAGAAAGAACAGAATGCTGCCGTGCTCCCTTCCACATGCCTGCAGGAAGCGTGGGGCTGAAGGAAGGGATATGGCAAGGAGATGAAAAAGCAAAGTGGTAACTTCTAGAGAACCGGGTTTTAGAGGACTACTGAGCTGTGCATAAAGCTGTGCCTGAACCTTCCAGTAAGAGGAGCCAACACTGAGTGCAGTCCTTGTTAACATCTTCTGGGGGATGTCACGAGGGGGCACAGTGTGACCTCAGCCTGCTGATGGCATGACACTGGAAGAACTGGCTGATAAGCCAGAGGGTCCTGCTGCCATCCCAAGGGACACTGACAGGCTGATGAAATGGGCTGACAGAAGTGCCAAGTCCCACACCTAGGAGGAACAACCCCCTGCTCCAATAAATGCTGGGAGCCAAGGGGCCAGAAAGCTCTGCTGCAAAGGGCCCTGGAGTGCTGGTGGCCACTAGGCTAAAGAGCCAGCACTGTCCTGGCTGCAAAGAAGGATCAGAGTCTCCTGGACTGCATGAGGAGCAGAAGAAAAGATCCTTCTCATCTACTGAGCACAGGTGAAGCCACCCCTGGAGTGCCATGTCCAGTTGTGACACCCCCAGTACAAGAGAGACATGGCACTGCTGGAGAGTGCAGCAAAAGGCTGTTAAATGATGAAGGTGCCTGGAGCATCTTTGGCTGGGACAGCTGGGACTGCTGAGCCTGGAGAAGAGAAGGGTCAGGGGGAGCCTCATCCATGTGTGCAAACGTCTGAAGGCAGTGCAAAAAGACTGAGCCAGGCTCTTTTCAGCGGTGCCAGCACCAGGAGCAGAGGCCACGTGCACAGACTGGCACCCAGGAGGTGCCCTCTGAACATCAGGAAACACTTTTCCACCCTGAGGCTTTTGGGTTGGACCCAGATGATCTCCAGAGGTGCCTTTCCACCTACACCATTCTCTGATTCATTTCAATCTATGCTGCTTGAAAAGAAACACACAACGCCCCCCTCCCCAACACTAAAACAAAACAATCAAAAAAAATGCCCAGAAGAAAATTAATAATTTGCTGCTCAAAACAAATAGTAGTCACTTGTAAATGACAAGCCAGCAGGCTAATTCTCTTTTCAAAGCTGAGTTTCCATTCAGATAACCAGCTGACTGAGAACTCTTTGGAATCCAGTTTCCAAAGAAACCGAGAGTGTGTCACTAAATTAACACAGCAGTAAAGAAATGCTTATTTATTTATTCAGTCTTTACAACATCAACAAATGTTTAGGTGGAGTTACTACAAACACTGAATAGCTAAACACTGAGGAACTACTTCTGCTGCTGTTTGCACAGCCAGCTGTCCAGCACGATCAAGAATACGTGTTTGCCTTTTTTGGGGTGGGAGAGAATGAAAAAAATGAGAGAAATGAACTTTTCCTGACTCGAATTCAACAGAACTGTGGCTAGAAAAGCACCTGAGCAGTAGCTCCTGGGAGTGACACATCCCCCATGTCATGCAGAGCACTGCATGTATTCCAGCTGCTCCACTCTGCTCTTCACCCCTGCACACACACAGAGCAACAAAACTCAATTTGAGAGTTTACTCAACGCAGGGATTTAAATCCACAGCAGAGAGGAAACAAGGACAATAGGAGCACTGCAAGTAATCTACACACAGGCAGAGAATTTCTGAGAAATACAATTTTGGATACAAAATGGTGTAGAACTCTCCCCATAATGGAAAAGCGGCTGGGCTGAAGTGCTTTGGAATAATTATACCATAAAATGAAAAGCTTCTTTATGCATTATATTACTTGAGTCAGAGTAATTCTCTTGAGTTTCTATTTTTAAATCATGATAGTGTGTTAATGAAACTTTCCAAGGAAACTTCAACTCCAGACAGGTGAAACAAATTGCTGCTCGCCCCTTCACAGCTGCATGCTGAAAGTCACCATGAAAGGAGCATTAAATAGGTATCAATTTCACAGGGAAGAAAACTAATGATTCAAATTTAGGGTTATATTCAGTGTGGATGAATATAATTTACACAGCATAGTATAAACCTTTTTCAGAAGCTCAAATCCCTGAACCCAAGGAGTCTATTACAAAATCTCAAATTATTTCCTTCTCCATGTATAAACTGCATATCTCAATAAATAAGTAAACTAATAACAAGAAATAAATAAGCCTTTTTTTTCTTTTAACTGTTCCCTAAAGATACTTACAGCTATTTTTTGGTGCATTACCACAAAGAACATATCAAATCTTGTTTCACATCCTAGAGGCTCCTCTAAAAGGGAAGAAACCAGTGGTTTGAATACCCAGCTCCTCTCAGGGGGTGCTCCCACTGCTGTGTGCAGCTCCTGAACGCACATCTGAGCCTCCTGAGTGCCCTGCAAGCCAGACTGGCCCTGCTACCAGAGCCTGGGCATGCTCTGGCTCACTCCCAGTTCAGCAAAGCCCTTCACCCCAAACCAGTGCAGTCACCCTACTGAAGAACACAGCAAAGTGTGGCAGAGCACAGACCCTTCAGCCTAACCCAGCACAGCAGGGACCAGCAAGCAAAAGGAAACAAACAAACAAAGAAAATACATAATTTTCTCCCACACTGTGTTGGTTACTGGCAGGGCATCCTCAAAGAGAGTCTGTCCTTAACTTAGAAACAAAATCCAACAGTTTCAGCATCTCCTGTTGCAATCTCTGTGCCCAGGTATGACTGGACTTTAAAGGCTTAGAAATGGGAAGATTCACTGTGAATTCACATTCCAGTGAATAATTATACCATAAAATGAAAAGCTTCTTTATGCATTATATTACTTGAGTCAGAGTAATTCTCTTGAGTTTCTATTTTTAAATCATGATAGTGTGTTAATGAAACTTTCCAAGGAAACTTCAACTCCAGACAGGTGAAACAAATTGCTGCCAGCAGCCCCCACCCAGTGCCCAACCTGGAACAGAATTCCTTCCCCTTTGGCATCTGGATGAGCTCATGGTTACCTGAACTACAGATCCAGCTGCTCCCCAGCTTTTAGGAACCAGGGGTGGCAATTCCTGACCACAGGACCTCTCCATCCCTTCCCTCCCTCCAGCTGGGGGGGGTCTGTGAGAGGAGCCAGGGCTGTCCCAGCTGGACATATTTGAGTCACCAAGGAGGGTAAAGGGGCAGGAAGGGCATGAGGGAAAAACGTGGGAGCTCCAGCCCTGGAGGGGCTGAAATGCTGGACAGCGATTCTCCTGGTGGAGCAGGGGAAGAGCGAGAGGAAGAAGTGGTGGGGAGGAGCTGTGATGGATGGGCTTCCCCCCAAATTGTCTTACATGGGAAAACACCTCACAGAGTTTACAATCCAGAGCTGGCCACACTTTGAGCATCCACTTCTGAAGAGGCTGCCCAGCGCTGTTCTGCCAGGGAACTCCACACAGGATTATCCCTGGAGGGTTAGCAATCCCATGACATGCCACCTTTACAATTCCTCCCTCTGCTCCCCGGGGGAGGATCACACTTTTCATCTCTTTCAGGAAGAGGAATGTATATTCTTGGTTTGGTTTCATTCAGTCTGTCCCCAGTTCCCAGATGTGATGGCTGTTCCTCACAAAGTCTCTTGTCCATGTCCATCAAAGCCCCTGCCACTCACGGCACTGTTTGTGCTGTGCGGTGTGTTTGATGCTCTGCCCAGCGAGTGCCCTGGTGAGCGGGCAGCTTTTGGGAAGTTTGCCATGCTATCCACACAGGGCAACTCTTAGGTCAGCCCACAGAAACCTCAGTACATAATAAACCCTACCTATGTGTTTGTGGCAATACTCTGCTGGAAAATCTATTTCTAGAAATGTTCTCAATGTAGTGGGAAAAGAGCTCAAACAAATGACAAAAAAAGTATGTTAGCTGCATCTCTTGGTTCTTTTCAAGGGGGCAGAAGAAACCACAACACATCTCTTTCATGGACTTTTGTGAAGTTACAAAGTTAAAATTAATGGTGTTGATGCCACTACATCTATTACATAGTTCAAATTTGAAGTTGCATTCATTTTTTGTAGTATAGTTGGCCATATCCATCTAGGCTTGTATACATTGCCAATTACTTAGGATGTTTCACAGTATATTTTAGAGTTTTGATTTATCTAACATACTAACTTTTGAGGAATGAGAATGTGTAATTATTATAACAACTGTCATTTTCCTGAAAATTTCAAGGCTTAAGAGCATTTGTGAACTGCAGCCACCACCTCTTTGTATTTAAGTTCAGAACAACTGGGGTCCTAAAATGTGTATGTACAACACCTAAAATTATCTAGACCAGTATCTGTCATGATCTAGAACAGCATCTTCTTATCAAATTCAAGTGAAAAATTATTTGGGTTTGGATTTTTTATTTGGATTCTTTGTAAATATGTGCAAGGACATGAAAACTAATTCAAAGCAATCTGTAACATCTGCAATCTGTATTATTCTAGGAGCTTATCTGGAAGAGGAAATATGGTTTAGTTTTGGGCATCCATTTTTTAATAGTTTTCCCATTAACCTCTATCAAAAATACAAATGCACACACATAGGAAAGTGTAGATTCTAATCACATGCAAGTTGTATCCAAACCAAAGACATCTAGAAATAAACTTGGGAAAGCTGTAAGACCACTGTTAATAAGTAACTGATCAAAATGCACGTCAGGATTTATTGGATTATTTCCTCACTGTCTTGACAACCTTTCTGCTAAAACCCTGATTTTCAGGAGTCCAAGATGCAGCAGCACTGCCAGCTACACAGGGAAATAATTAATGACATGGATATTTTGCAGGTTTTCCAAAGGCACGATCAAGAGGCTGTTCCTAAGTGTCAACCATCACAAAGTGCTTTCACTGCCATAGGAGGAAAGATGGCAAAACAACACACATTACTGCTTGGGGTTTTATTCAGTGATGGGAAAATACTTTTTGCTTTTTATTTTCACTACTAAAAGATAAGATAAATACTTTTTCAAACATTGCACATTCAGACCCTCATATATCTGTGTTTTCCTTCCCCCCCCTCCCCCCCCACCAATGACAAAAGACAACTATAATTTTCTGATTTCTTTCCCTCAGCTCCAAGAGAGCAAGGCAAGCCCTGAATTAAATTATATTAGTGTATTATGCAAAAAAAAAAAGTTGCTGAGGACTAATTTAAGCATGATATTTAACAGGATCTGGGGTGTTTGTCAGCATCTTTAGAAACTGCATTAAGGGCAAATGCAATAAACCCACTCTTTGAAAATTAAATAGCCTCATTTTCAGACCACAAGCTCAGTGATGCTGTAATTTTTTTCCTCCAGAGGTATCTTTCTCATCTGCCTTGCCTGCCTTGATTCTCATTTGCGTGATCTGAAAATCACACAAACAGTCTGAGAGGAGGAAAAGCAATGAAGAAGTCACAATAAATAGGTCTTGCACGTAAAACAAACACTTTAAGATGACAGAGCTTGAAAACAGAGTTGAAGAAAGAGCAAATGTAAAACAAATTTCTCTTTGGAAATGTAACTAAAACCCCTGAAGTGACAGCTACAGTATTTTATGACTGAATTTACCAAAAAAGAAGAACATATCAGGCCAAAATGAGCATCAGGTCCTGAAGTGAAGGGGCTTGTGCCTCCAGCCAGGATTCTCGCTGCTCCTTTGAGCCCCTCGCACGCTGAGGCACCAACAGTGACCAGCATGGGCTTTGCCCTCCTGGTGCTCGAGGGTGGGCAATGGTCCCAGTTATCACATGGACACTGAAGCACAAATGAAATGTCACAGAAACCAAAGTGCAGAACATCCCTGCCTTAGGGACAGCCCTGAGTGACCCCGGGCAGACACAGCCCCAGCTCCAGCAGGAGCTCCAGGGCTGTCCCCATGGGACACTTCCCAGGCAGGGAGGGAGTGGGGCTGCATCACCTGCCCGCAGGTGAACTCCCTGCACGGGTTCACAGGTGCCATCTGCTCCTCCACACCTTAGGAAAGCACCATCTGCCCCAAAAGTGCCACCTGGCAGCTCGCCAGGATGTTCTAAAAGCTGAGGGGAGCTCAGCATGGTGAGGCCCCCGGAGCAGGAATTCAGCATCCTTCCACACCCTGTGCCATCACTTGGCACTGTCAGGGAAGGAAAAGGTTTCTCGGCTGTGTCACAGTGGGATTGATTTTTGAAAGACAAGGAAGACAAGAGACAGCTCATCTGGTTTTTATTACCGTGTATAAACAGTGACAAAATAATCTCCAAATTAGAGAGGCAGATTTGATTAGACACATCAGAGTTCAAACACGCTCACTGGCTATGCAAACACAGAGAAGTGTGCCAGCATTTTCTAAATGCCTCACAATATAGGAGGGAAATCTAGAGAGAGAAACACAAAACTCAGTTAGAAACTAAGGTGTTCTGTAGCCAGAACACATCCCCACTCAGCAAAGGCTTTTCAACTACATTCTGAGAAGTCATATGCAGTGAAAGGCAGTGTGTAGAGGGATGTCATGCCAGCCTAGGTATAGCAAACAGAAAGAAAAAACCCTTTTCAATAAAAGATTTGAATTAAACAGACCTGCGTTAACATAGTGTTACAACACTTACTGTTTCTACATTATTTAATTTAAGGAAAATTAGTGTTTAGAAACAAAAGGACTATATGACAAGAATATACTGACATCTGCTGGCTTTTAGAAATGCATTTCTCTCAAGATTAGGATTTAATGCCCTCTACATTTTTTTCTTACCTAATGGGGCTGCAAACAAATCTACATTGTCCATATCTGAATATGACAAATTCAAATAGTATTCTGTACATCCAAATGGTAAAGTGTCCATGACATTCTGCAGCTAAACCATCTCCACAAATACACTTCTCTTCCATTTTTGACTTTTAAAGTATCACAGGAAATTACTTTTGCCTAATTTGTATAAAAACGCCCAGTGATAGGGCAGACAATTTACATTCCAATAATTATTTCCCTAATTTCTTTGCCAACAAAAGAACAGTATTTCCAATTTACTGTATGAATATGTAACTGCAGCTGTCACTCAGGCCATGCCTATCATGACACATTGTTTCACAGAAATGGTTATCAATTAAAAGAACAGATTTTAATAATATTAGTACTGTGGTAAAAGAATACACATGAAGACAACACACCAATCACCAATCACACCACAGATTAAAAATGCTACCTAAGCACACCAGAGAAGATCCATTATCCATTCTCTCTTATCATTCAACACAATCAACACAGGCACTTTGATAACCACAATATCGTCCCAAAGACTGAAGAGCTTTCAAACCTACAGCCTGCAAATCAGAAATTCTACTTAAAGCACAGAGTTCCTAAAGCAGCTCTAACCTGGGAGCCTTGTGAATATGGAATATTCAGTAAATTCTTCTAAATTTATTATGTGAAAAGTGTGTGATAAATTCATTTAATGCTTGCTGTAGGAATCCTAGTTTAGCATTTCCTCCCTCCTGTGTGCTGTAACACAAAATTATGGTTGATAATTTAAACACAAAATAGAAGGAATTCAAAATCATAGTTCAGAGTGTCAGCAACTCTAACATGTTGCACTTAGATACTGAGGCATAAATTTAGTATTAGGAACAGTGATGCAAATCATTAAATATGAACAGTTGCCAAGCTGTGCTTAGTGCAAATCATAAATACCTTCCTTGATATTTCTGCATTTCCAAATCAACTCTCAGCTGCAAGGTCAATTCCTTTTATCAGCTCATTAGCTAAACACATTTCATAGATGTGAAAGAATAAACGAAAACCACAAATTCACCTTTCTGAGGTGTTATTTGAGTCTATTTTTACTGTATGCACTTGTGTATTTTAATGAATGCACTAACCAGCATCTTTATTTCTCAGACGAGACACAGGAGAAGACGTGACAGTAGTTTTTGAACATGAGAAAATTCACAGCTCTTTTCCTGGCTAATGTTTAACTGAAACCCTTTCAGCCCATTACAAAAGTAGATGAATATGCAGTTCTGACACGAAGGAGGAGAAGCAGGACCAGCTTGTCTGGCTCAGTTGTATGTCTTGGCCATTAAGCCATGGTTCATGTTCCTCCTGCTCAGAGGAGGGGACAGCACACGCCACCCTCTAAAGCAACACAAGCAAGAGGCAGGGATGGAGAGCCCAGCACTCACTGACAGCTTCCCAGGAGCCTCCAGGGCACAGAGAAGCCCCAGAGCAGAACCAGGAGGGTGTTTATGCCCCACACAGCATCAGCACAAAAGAAATGATGATGCAGAAACACCTCACACAGTCCACAGCTGGCAGTCCCCACTTCCCAGGCTCTGTTACCAGAACCAGCACACAGGCCATGCCCTGCTGTCAGTCGTGCTTCTCTTGGCACCACTCTGTGCACGCTGCCACAGGGCTAAGGGGAGGCATTGCCAGCTCCTCCAGCACTGGGCCAGGAAGGACCACCCCTGCTGAGGTGTCAAACAGCAACAGCACTGTGCTTTAGCATTCATTCGGAATTCCCTTTCAATTTCCTCATTCCAGTCAGTTGATTAAATTATTTAAGCCTCTTATATATTAAACATCAGCAGAGAAAATTCTTGGGGGAAAAAAAAAGGAAAGAAAGGGGAATCTGTTATTACCTTAAGAGCCTCCCACTCTTTACAAGGTGATTCCAGACTCCTAAATTCCACAGCTGACAAGAGCCAGCCTTCCAGCAGAGTGAGAGGAAAAGCACATTCTTTGGAGGTGCCTAAAGCCAGTCTTTGACTACAGGATCACTGTCAGCCCAGCAGGGGCTTCAGCCACAGTCACTGTACAAATACCAGGCCTGAGGCATTAGAAAACCCCAAAAAAACTGAAAACCAGCTTTCCTCTTAGCAATTCAGAGAAGTGCAATGACCCTTCAAGGTGCAAGCTCCACTATGAGCTGCTCCAATGTGTACTGGCAAAACTAACAAGGCAGGCAAAAAGAGGAGCCCAAATGACACATGATTAAAGGACGCCAAAAGTGATTTACAGGAGAGAAGGTCTGTAGCCTTTTGGACTCAATTTGGAGACCTTCAAAGCAGATGAACCTTGAGACCCAACTAGGTGGCATTTTAAATAGCAAAGGAACCAGCAAATGCAGTACAAGGTGTCAGTACAAGATAACTCAGATCATTTGCTATGGCCATGTGGAACACGCACTGGAGGAGAATGTGCTTCTCAAAAGACAACAATACTAAGATCTCCTAATGTGACAGGTGCAGTGCTTGATTTAAACACACGCACAGCAATAAAGCAGCCAATTTACTGCCTAAAATTTACCTGAACTAATAAAGATGCATCCACTTACACAACTAATAGAGCATTCCTTTATAGGCAGAGTGTAAATCTCTCAAAGCACTGACAGCTACAGGTGCTCAGGTTTGGTTTTGGCAGACCAAAGTCTGAAGTGTGTAGGGAGGAAGAGTTTGTTGTCCAGCTCAGTCGCTCTCCATTTCTCCTTCACCTGCATTTCTCATTTCCTTGTGAATAGGAAGGCCAGGTACCAGGGAAGTTCATAGCAAAACTATTCCTGGGACAAGAGCAAACATTATTCAATCTAATTGGTCCCTTAATCAACTCCTGGGCAACTTGAAATATATTCTCAACCTGAGAAAACTTTAATAAATAAATATTTTTCTTGACTGTAAAAATTAGTGTCCTAGCTTTTTGCTACTGTGACAAAATATTTAATGGCTTCAGCAGGCAAACTGCATTTATAATTGTCAAATTCACTGTCCACTAGAAATACATACATTAGAAATCTGGATTCACATTTTAATCTACTGCTTTGTAACAGTGTAAATATGACATAGACCCTGACAGGACCGTCTCAGCTCTGCCTCTGTGGTCAGCCCTGTAAAACAAATCTGCACATCAAGCCCAGGTAATTGTGCTGTTTGGAGTGAAGGAGCTGATATCTGCATGGCCATTAACTCTGGAGAGAGTGAATTTTGAACTATATATATTTACTCTATTATTATATCTTCCTAAATTTGATCACCTTAATTGTTTGTGGTTTAAGATGGGATTAAGTTATTTCTTTTCTTTAAAGACAGGGATTTTGTCTAATACTCAGAGATGGTATCATGACCTCACTGTCCTTTTCAGCTGCCTCCAGGAGAGCCCCCCAGTCCTGCAGAACCCTTTATATCACAGCAACCAACACTTAGTTGTGATAGGTTTGGATGCGTTAGAGCAAAACAAAAAAAACACCCTCACATTTAGAATATAATAAAATATTTAGGATTCTACATAGACAAGTTTGTACATAATGAGATTTCAAGCAACGCTTGAGTCCTTTTTAAAACCCACTCAGGTTCTGACAAACACACATATTTTTTAAAAGGCAGTTCTCTGGCTGCAATGAAACAGCAGTGTGAGTCAATTCAAAGGCAGGAACACAACCACGGGCACTGAAACCAGGGGAATGGGAAAACCAGTGGGAAAACCTCTGGGTGACCACATTGAAAGGGAAACACTAGCAAGTGTTATCAGCAGAGGTTGATTACACACTCTCCTGAAGTGAAATGGCACTGGCTGAAAGCAAAACTGTGCCCAGAGTGCTTAAAGGGGCCAAACTACTTGCCTGCATCCTTCTGCCTGCTTGAACCCCTATGTCCCAATAAGAACTCATTCATCAGGGGGTTCACTGCATGTGACAGTTCCCAGAGTGAGGATCAAAGATCAGAACAACACCAAAGCCAACTTATTTGGTGGTAGTTTACAGTGGAGGGAGTAAAAGATGGCTTTGGGATCAAAGATGGGATTTTATCATAAGGCTTTTACCAAGAAAAGGGATCTGTTTGTGCACTGGAGCCCAGAGTGCTCCATGCCCCAGGACACAGGGAAGTCCTACCCTGCTCCATGTGACAACTGGGCTTTATGGTGATTCTTTGCATAGTGCCATAAGATCCTTAATAATCAGTACAGCCAGAGAAGCAGCACTGAAACAAAATGAAAGCAGCGTTGTAAACAGTGAGACAAAAACATACATCAAACCCCCATGGGTAGGTCTCGGGACTGGAGAACAATAACGTCTAAATAATCTCTTTTTAAGCACTGAGCACATTCACAGTAAAGCGAGTGTGTCAAACATGCAATATGGGCAATTTTGGTACTTGGCAAGAGTTCAACACTTCTAATGACCAGGGCAAACCCAATCGGTCTCCTGTGGAGGCAGCTGCAGACTAACACCCCATCACGATGGCAACAGACAAGAGGTCATCGGGAAGAGAAGGAGCCATTTGGAGAGTGTCCTAAATTAAGTAGTGGGGAAAGGGTCTAATATCAGAGAAAGATCAGGAGGATATCTAGATCCATTCATCTTCCTGCTGGGCCACTCTGTGTGACTCAATTCAAACTGCACTCTGGGACTTCCTTAGCATTTATATTGTTGCAGACTCAAAATGGGTATCACCATGTGGTAGATGACATTTTAGGTACTCATCTTGGATGTTGGAGGCAAGGACATTTAAGTAACTACTCACATAAACAGTGGACTGCCTGCAGGGCAGTGACACTATTCTTTTTTTAATCCTGGAGCATCACTGTAGAGTTTCATTGTAACAGAAGACAGTGTTTCATATTATTTCCTGAGACACTGATCACAGAGAACCACCCATCAGCACGACCTGACAATGCTGCTTCAATATCTTTCCCCACAAAAGTAGCAGACTGTAAACTCTGTGGTCAAGAACAACACAGACTGTGTAGCATCCCAAGGCAAGTGTTACATAATTACATAAATTTGAAGATAAAAGATTATTCTGAAAGCAGTGTTTGATACTGTATTCTAAATTTTCATACGAGGGCTATGTACTGGTTCTTTATTTACTCTCAAAATAATTGGCTTAACAAAATAGCTCCATAATATTGCATAATCCTTAATTTAGGAAAAAAGGCTAACTGTGAAAAAAGTGAATGTTTTTCTTGCCAGGGCAGACAAAGATATCAATATTGGCTCTGACAGAGACTACCAAGCCTTTTTCCTGGATCAGTGCCATTCAGCACCATTTAATTTCTCTCCCCTCACACTATAAGTTACCAATCCTCTACAAAAAAAACCCTCAGACATCCAAGACCTCTTTAACAAAACAAATTTAAGAGATAGAAGCAGAAACTCGGGAACTGGCCATCCAGAGGAAGAGTGATGGTGATTCATCAGCCAAACGACTTCTGTGAGAGACAAGTGTCGGTGATCAATGAACAGAAACATGTTGGAATACTTTGATCTCAAATGGCAGCACCTCCTCCTTTAAACCCCCTCCTAAATTTCCTACCCACATTTCAAACACACACCTTCAAAATAAAAGGCATTTAGAGCTGAAAATGTCTCCATGAAGTTTGAGTTTCCTGAATTTCTCAGGGAAAAAAAAATTTCTCAGGCATTTTCAGGCTAGCTTCTTATCATTCTGATCATATAATATTTGCTCACAAGTAATACAGAGACTCAACTCCAATCCCTAGAAAACCTTTAGAATCAGCAAGCAGGAGAGCAAGACCCTCTGAGTGTCCTCACCAAGGAAACTGTGTCAGCATGTATTCAGACTTTATTTGATTCTAAAAAAAAAAAAAAAATCAATGGAAAAGTGCCAAAAGTAAAGGAAAAGCCTGAAACAACTACCACCAAAACCAAAGAACCACAAAACACAGCAGAAAGCTGAGAGTCACTAACACCCCCCGTGGGTCATTCACTTCAGAGTTGGATTTGATGGTCCTTGGGGGTCCCTTCCAGCTCAGAATATCTAAGTCCAGCTCTCACCTCCACTGGTTTAACACTGAGGAGCTTATAGATAACAATGGCTCAGATCACACTCTGGACTGTATCCTTGAATTCCTTTCTTTGGAATCATAATCCTTTCTTTCTGTGCTCTGATCTTTCCTGGGCAGGGCTGTGCACGTGAGGGTTTCAGCCAAGGGTGTTGCACAGTGGGAGGATGTGGGTGTTCTCCGTGCTGGTCCCAGCCAGCTGCCCCAGCCCTGCTTGTCTGACAAGGGAGTCAGTTTTGCATGTTTGCCCTTTCACATAAGCAGGATTTTCAGCTCAGCCTGCTGGAACCATCACACCTTTGCAGCTGAAGGGGAAAGGCACTTATTTGAATGGATCTGAGTTTGCTCAGTCACTTTTACCCAACCTCCTGACTGACTGCAGTCAGACTCCTGCTGACAGACACTCCCAGTTTGGGGCACAGTATTTCCCATGCCAGTTATCCTAATTTTAGGGCACTGGATTGCATAGGCAGGTGCTAAGGCACATGCCAGTGCAGAACTTGTCTTTACCTCATTCCTTTCAGGGTATCTTGCAACATCTTGCTGCTCAGAAACACAGGATTTCAGAACTGCATCCAAAGTTCTTTAACTGGCTGTGAAAAAAACTGCCATAAGCTTCAGATTTGTGTGCTATGTTAGAGACACTTCAACCAGCTCCTGAAAGAGACATACTTACAAAATACTTAACAGTTTCTTTCCTTTCCCCTTGAAAAGAGCCAAATAGTTAATACCTCAGAACACAACTTGAATTTCAGAATATTCATCTAAAACTTCACTTATAAATATTCTTCCTTCTGCACAGGATCTGTGGAAAGTACAAAATCTGGAGCAGAAGAGTTGCCACCTACTTGGGAAAAAATAGTATTTCAAAGTATGACAAGCATGTATTTGGCATTTGATGTTGCTTGGTAGCTAATTGAAACCCATCCTGTGAATAAAACATGGGGCCTCTGTGCTCTACAGAGTCCTGCACGTGCTCCAGTCCTGCTGGTACAAACCACTGGCAATCCCAGCATCCCAGAAGGGCTTTTCCAGTCCTTTTTTACTGCACCAACTTGAAGGACACAGATAAAATTATCTTATTTGCAGTAAGCTGTAATTCTTGGCACTTTAAATTTTAGCAAAATAATAGTTAGGAAGGGAAATTTTAATAAATGCTGAGAGCTTCATAGACAGTTTTTAATCATAAAAGCATACATTCAGAATAGCTGATAAAAACACCATCTACTAATGACATACACAAGAATGCCCAACATAAAGTGTCAGAGATGGCATCATATTTCCCAGAATGAGGACTTGCACTACAAAACAATCATGGGCCCTGAAAAAATCAACTATATAATTAAAAGAATTAAACTACCCATTAAAAAGTGCAACTGGAGCAAAAAATTAAAAACAGAGAGCAACAACAACAAAAATGGCTTCTCAATAACACTTTGGGAAGAGATCCTCAGAGATAGGAGCTTTCAGCTCTCAGGAAATCTTGCAGCTCAAATTTTGCACAGTTGAGTCAACAGAGATGTATGTGATTTCACCACATCAAGGCCAGAAGGAGTCAGGACACCCAACATTGTTTGCCACTCTTGTAAGCCCTGTCTGGTCACTTGTTTCCTAACTCTTCATTTTTATTCTCTCACAGAGATGCATGAGACAAGAGCATCCCCATCTCCCACATGAAATGGCAAGGAGTCAAGATCCAAGAATTAAGCAGAGAGAGTTCTGACAGATGCAGAAAAATAAACACCTTTTTCAACTCCTGTATTTCTCTCAAGCTGTAGTATGATACATCAATCTTAATTACATAAGATTCATATTTTCCAGATGAGTACACCTTTCAGACACCAAGCCATGCCTTCCATAACTGCAAATAACATTTCTTCTTGCAGTCAGCATTAGGAGTCCTACCTTTATGGTATATAATGCTTATAGTTAGATTTAAAAATCAGATAATGCCTGTTCAAAGCTACAATGTGATAAATCAGTGATGGCATTTTTTTTAAACTCAGCCATGGGTCTCTTCTGTCCTATATTTCCAACTATCTCAACTTCCCCCAGTGCAAGCAAATACTGAACTGCATTTTGGTCCTAGGCAAAGCTTACCCGTCTGCACAAAGAGAGACCAAGGATAATATTTCCATTAAATTCCCCCTAAAAACTAGGCAAAACCCTGATAAAGCCAACATATGGGTAGGGCTGGCAGACAAGTAGCAGGTCCCCCACAAAGCAATAAAAAGATACTGGAAGAGAGACTGAGTGGGCACACCAGAGGGAGAGACAGTTTGGAGGGAATGAGATAAGATTGTTTAGCAAATAAATAGTAAGAGCGTTGCTAAGAAAAAAAAATATGGAAAAGACAGCAAAAGCAGTAAAAAAAAGTAAGAGGAGAAGGGGAATAGAAAAAGTACACAAACATCCATCAGAGCTGACACAGGTATGAGCTGATCCTGCCCTCGGCAGGAAGAGCAACGACAGGAGTGGCTGGTCCCCTCTGGCCTTGCTATTCCACGTTTAACTCCAAGGGGTCTTTGTGCAGGGCTCCCAGCGGGGACAGGGACACACTCCCAAGCCCAGCAGCCCGGCAGCCGTGGGACACACACTGCCCTCCTCTGCAGCAGTGCAGCCAGCAGGGACTGTGTATGTGTGCAGCGTGGAGGCATCACTATCCTAATTGTCAGTGCTGGGCACTGCACCTTGCAATCCTACATGTGTTCCCATAGGCTGCACTGGAAATGTATCACATTATGCATCCAGGAATTAACAACCCCACTTGCTCCCTGGACACTTGACTCCTGACAGTATTGCTGTCATTTAAGGGCAGCCTTTCCTGAAAACCAGAACAGCATCCTCATCACGTCAAGGACACCAAGTACTTCAATTACAAGAACTATAAAAATCATCCACGTACTGTGAATTTTATTCATTACGTTTGTCAGCTCTCTTCCTGATACTCGGTGAAGTACTAATAGAAAAAAGAAATACAGTCTTGACATTAGAAACACAGACTTCATTTCAGGAAACGCTGAATCCTTTGTCTAATGTATTTACCAGAAGAATAAACTGTAAATGAGACTTGGGTAGGCAAGTCTTTATAGCCTACATAAGGCAGTGAGCAGATCTGGACTACAATCAGAAAAGCCACATAAAAGTAGTTTCCCAGAAACTCACTAATGCAAAATCATTCAAGTAAATAAAATAAAATTTAAAAGACCTGTTTTAAATCACTACTATAATCATGATAGCTGGAGCATGTGATACCAACCACTTTCCAAAATACTAAACTATCTATTGACATATATACTGAAAACACACAGCCCCACTACTCTTCCCAATATATATCTTCTCAAGCAGCTGTGAGTATTTGGTCTCTGAAACTCAACTATTTGATGATGAGGACTAGCTCTGGTTTAGCCTGTAATACATCCACAATCCTCAGTCTCTAGCACAGAGTGACAAAACCTTGCTTCTACTTTTACAGCCCACACATACAACTGTTTTCACACTTCCAAATGACAAATGAAACACACAGTATCTTTCCCTTCTTCAGCATCGCCAAGTCTAGAGAAGTGAAGCAAGGGACTTGACATTCTTGGGACACCATCAGCAGCTTCTGCTGTGTTTTATGATCCAGTTTGTCTTGAATAAACAGGATTTTATTTAAAGTGAAAAAAACCCAGCCATCACTAAGCTACTTCAGAATGTAACAAACTATGCCACATTTGCAACTCAGGGAGTAGATAAACAAAAGCTGCAGCGTTGGACAAAATCTTTCACACTTCGCTGATGTGAATCACTCCAGTCAAACTTCAGACCACATTCGTTTCACCATCTGTGCGCACCATGTTCAGTTGGCAGCACAATGTCCAACAGCCACATCACCAGTCTTGGAACCGTGCGACGAGTGCCACTCTCCCTCCGGAAAACCATCTCCCAGGGCACAGCCCTGCGCCTGCTGAGCAGCGGCAGCCCTGGCTGCAACTGCCCGTGCATCTTCAATGTACCCGGTGCCACTGCACCTGCACTGAACAGGTTTTTAGGCAACACTGATACTTTTTTCTTCCTGACAGAAGCGTGAAGGAGAAAACGACCTGATGAACAGCCAACAAAACACTGATGACTTACAAGCAGGTAGTTTCCCAGCAGTTAAACATCTGCACCCTTTTAACCAGCAACTCATCCGACCCCCGACTGCCCATGTTCCCTGTTCTTCCGTGTGTTCGGGAGCCCCCTCCCGTGCCGCCCATCTCACCGCAGCACCTTTCGCACGACGCTTCTTCGCAGGCGAGAGCGGAACGGGCGCGGCGCCCCCGAGCCCCGCGGAGCGCCCGGGGCTCAGCAGCGCTGCCCTGCCCGCCGGCTCTCGGCCGCTCCAGCCCCGAACCCGCTCCCCGAGAGCCTCCCCTGCCCGGGCACTCCGCGGACGCGCATCCCTCCGCCCGTGCCGCCCGGGGAACTTTCCGGCCGCGGAGCGGGGCCACCGCAGCGG